>CM060913.1:1050354872-1050604872 GCA_030737875.1 Allium sativum
AATAATACTTGTTAACTAAAACATCATTTCATTGCAGCAGAAGGTAAACATGTTTGGTTACAATAACAAAACCATAAAACAAGAGTCAAGTACTAAATATCCATCCTGATAAAACATAAGTACATAATCCCACTACATAACTAATAGCCATAATAGAAGAGATAAGCTGAGCTTTACATCAACGGTCCAAGCTCCAAAAGATAGATAAAGCAATCTGATCAAAGCACACTAGTGCTAGGCCCACTCTGAGAACCTGAGGGTTGGGGAAAAGATAAAAACAACGGGGTCAGACATAAGTCTGAGCGAGTCCTATAACTTTAACAATACAATCATTAAAGTAATTAGGGTATGATATAAACTTGGTACGGTAACGACTGGGGATAAATGACTACACTAAGCAGCCAACTAGACATAGGATGAACTAAGATATCGGTAAAGACGCATTTACCCACCCAAGGGTAATTACTACACTACACCACACCAGTCATTCTTAACTTAAAGGTTGATCCCACCGAAGGACCTAGAAAATTTAACTAGTAGTTTCGTGTACCCCTAGCTGAGCACATAGGTGCCGTCTGCCCCTATCTCCACTAGGTGTACCCACTACTCCCCAAGCGATCGGCTCCCTAACGTAGATACCCGTGCTGGCCCCACAGTGGGGTGTATCACCCCCCAAAGTGGCAACCCGATACAACCAACGGTGCACGTCTTATACCTACACGATGCAACAACGTCTTACCTACCAGCCCGGGCCCACACACGCATATGAAACCCGTTGGACTTGCGTTGCCACCGCTAACCCGTTTTGGCCTCTTATAGTCAAGCCCAGTACGCGTGTCCCGTCCTCGACATGGGTCGAGCCCACAAAGATACGTTTTGGGTTACTGGTTGAAATGGGCCCCCACAAGCTACCCACCTAAGCTTGTCCCTTTTCTAGTGCATCCCACTTAACCCTTTAATCATGTTTAATTACATGTTTCCACTTGGTTAAGTATTCTAATCGTATTTTCTATTGCCACCCAAGGCAACCCACTAGATTTCCACATGCCGCCCAAGGCACTTACTTGATTTCCACATGCCACCCAAGGCACCCACTTAACCCCTCATGCCCCACTACATGCTTATCTGGTTAAGTGTTTCTTAATTGATTAAGAACGTAACCTTTGTAAGACCTCCTACATTAGACTGTCTTTTATGGCAGCTGGATTTGCCGGTCGGGTCCGGGCAGCCTTACGCCATAACAGAATCTAACCTCGTGTCTTTACACTTGTCACGTATTTAATTTATGCCTAAGACCTCTCACATTAGGCCAATCATTTGTAGCCGCTGGATTTGCCGGTCGGGTCCGGGCAGTCTTATGCTACAAAAGGGTCCAACCTCGTGTCTTAGTCGATTAATTACACCTAATTAATCACCCCCATATTTTGAATTAATTTTCCCTAATTAATTCCAATTTAATGATGTACATAATTGACTCAATTATGTCCATCCACTTATGGTGTGCAACTTCATACCAATTTCACCACAATTTTGTTAACATGAATATTAACCCCATCGTTCCCCACATAATACGCTAACATGACATACTTAAAAGGGAAGATTCATCACAAATACAATGGGTTCAACTTAGCATAACATTAGCATCAACATGGGTTTTAAAGGTGTCAACTTGCATATATGACCATAGCATCAAACCCAACTAGCATAAATAACCAACCCAAACTTGCATGAATCACCTATGTCATAAAGAGGGTAACTTGCATAGATGTTCACGTCATAGACCTATCATAAAGGGATGAACTTGCATACATGTCATAGGTCTAAAAAGGGATGAACTTGCATATGTTACTCATATCATAAAAAGGGGTAACCATGCATATATATGCATGACATACAAAGGGGTAAACTTGCATATGTATGCATATCATACAAAGGTGTAAACTCGCACATGTTACTTGCAAATAATCAAACACCAAACTTGCATAACATGTCATGTATGAACTTGCATATAATCAAACACCAAACTTGCATAACATGTCATATATGAACTTGCATATAATCAAACACCAAACTTGCATAACATGGTGTCATAATGGATCAATGTTTATCATAGTGATTTGCTTAACTAGCATCATGAACATATAGCATAAAACTTGCATAACTAGCATCATGATCATATAGCATAAAACTAGCATCATGAGCATATAGCATAAAACTTGCATAACTAGCATCATGAACATATAGCATATGATAACATAACTTGCATTGATCCACATTCATAACCATAACCTCATTACATCTTATCATAATTAGTTTAGCAAATGCTTGCTAAAGGCATAGAAACTCACAACTTGTTGATTAGCACTTCTATGAAGAAGATTAGGTTGCTAGAGTTGATTAGAAGTTGATTTGAGAAGCTATCTTCCTCTTTAATTTGTTGGTGGCTCCTTCTAGTTGCAATTTGACGGCATGATGACGTTGTATCCAATTTTAGTATGAATTAGGGTAGTCTTAGGGTGTATTTATAGATTAGTTAAGTGTTTTAGGCCATAGGATTAACCCTAGGATAGTTTAGAGCCATCAGATCTCGTCATAAGCCACCAAACACAGCCCAAAACCTGACCAATTCCCCCAAATGGTGCACCAGGCAAAACTGCCCGGCCACCCGTGTCGTATCCCAAGTCGACAGGGCAGTCGACTTGGGTCCAGTTGTGTCGACTCCCAAGTCGACTCCCCTGTCGACTTGGGGTGTGGCGGGAATTTTCCCGCCTAGCTCCATTTCTGCATTTGAAATCTGTTTTTCGAAATTTGAATTTTCTGAAAACTTCTTCGGGCCTTAACTGGGTCATACGGACTCCGATTTTCGAAAACTCGGACTCTATTTCGCGTATTTTTCCAAGACGAACGCAATGGCATAGCCCTTTTCCCCTGATTCAGATTTTAAAATTTAATTCTGCCCTGTTTTATATTATAGCAAGTTATCCGACATACGGGGTGTTACATGGGCTATGGTTTGATTATATGTATGGATTGGCTAGTCATGTATGGTGCCATTTTAGACTATGAGAGGAGGGTCGATAGACTTTTGACTTGCCATGGGAGGACCCTAGAGATTTCTTGTGACCCTAAAGGGTCTGTCATGCTTAGTTTCCTAGAGTCTCTTGATGCATCTATCGATGATTTACAATATGTACCAATAGTCTATGAATTTCCTGATGTTTCTGAGGAGGTTCGGGGCTTACCTCTGAGGCACAAGATTGATTTCCGTATTTATTTGGTGGACAATGCAAAGGCAGTTGCATTGCCTATGCGCCATATGGCTCCAAGAGAAAGAAGGGAGCTCAGCAAGTAAGTAGGGGAGCTACTTGAGAAAGGGTTTATTAGGCGAAGCATACCTGAATAGGGTGCTCCAGTAGTATTCGCCACTAAGGCGGATGGTTTGCTTCGTTTATGTGTGGATTATAGGGAGTTGAATAAACTCACTAAGAAGAATAGGCTCCCACTTCCGAGGATAGATGATCTGTACGACCAGCTTGTTGGTGCATCTGTTTTATCTTAGTTAGACTTGGCCAAGGGTTTCATCAGTTGAGGGTGGCCGAGGACAGTATAGATAAGACCGCTTTTAGAACTCTAGATGGTTTCTTCGAGTGGCTCGTTATGCCTTTTTGGTTGACGACTACACACACCTATTTTGTTGACTTGATGAGTAGGGTGTTTCGAGAGTTTCTAAATAAGTTTGTGGTGGTCTTTGTTGATGACATCTTGATCTTCTCGAAGAACGAGGAAGAGCACGACTGACATTTAAGGGAGGTTTTGAAAACTCTTCGTGTGCACCATCTTAAGGCGATGTTTTCCAAATTTCATTTTTGGAGAAAAGAAGTGATATTTTTAGGGCATGTGGTATCTAAAGATAGGGTAGCAGTGGATCCCGTGAAGGTAGTTGAAGTTCAAGATTTGCAGATCCCAAAGAATGCAACGGAGGTGAGAAGTTTTCTTGGTTTGGCGGGTTATTACAGGAAGTTCATTAAGGACTTCGTAAAGATATCAGCCCCACTCACCAGGCTGAGGAAGAAGAATCTGACATTTTCTTGGGATATAGATTATGACGATGATTTCCAGCGATTGAAAAAGGCTCTAACAACAGCCCCAGTCCTGACCTTTCCTGACGGGAACAAAGTGTTCACAGTATACACTGATGCATGTGGTATAGGGCTTGGTGCGGTTCTGATATAAGAGGGAAGGGTAGTATGTTATAGAGGTAAACGACTAAGATTTCATGAGAAGAACGGTAACACCCCATAACTTTAAAATATTAAAATTATGAAATTTAAGAACACTTAATTTTTAGAAGAAGAATTAGGTGAAATGGGTTATGCCATTGCGTTCGTCTCAGAATTCTGCTTAAGATAGACCGAGTTTGCGTAAATCGAATTCCGTATGAAGAAGTTATGGAGGTTAGAAGATTTCAGGTGTAAGCAGAAATAAAATTAAAATAATAATTAAATAATCAAAACAGATTCGAAATTCAAAACTCAGGAAAGCAGCTGAGTGGGAAATCTCCCGCTCAGGGGTTTCGACCCCCCTAGGAGGTGTCGACATAGGAGTCGACCCCCCTATAGGGGTGTCGACATAGGTGTCGATCCCATTTGTAGGGGTCGACTCCTGCTGACTGTTCTGGAAAGTGACGATTTTCTGAGTTGTAGGGCTACGTGGTGACTTCTAATTGGCCTGATGACGCATTTTCTTGGACTGGATGGTTTGGATGGATCCTAGGTTGATCTAAAGGCTCATATTAATTCTATACGTCTATATAATCACATCAAACCTAAACCCTAAACCTCATAACCCTATTCTATGAAGTCATCATGCTGTCCATCTCTAAACTAGCCTAGCTTCCATCTTCTCCAAACTAGAAATCAAATTCAAGGTTAAAGAGAAAGATCAAAGCCTACATCAACGGATTAGCTTATCAACTTCAGAAATCAGATTCTAGGTCTTTTCTTCTTTCTTAATCTCTGTGAGTTCGTGTAGCTTTCACAAGATAATTAAACTAAAGTAATTATGATAAGTTGTAAATCGTGACCATATGATTATGCCTATCTTATTAAAATTGCAAGTACTCATATTTTTGGTTCATAGCCTATGCTTTTCTGATCAATTCTATAAGTTCATGCTTGTTCGTGCTCATATATTTATGCCTATTTGATACCATGATTCTCTTCCCTCTTCCTTTTTCCTTTTTCTTTTTATGAGTTAGGCTAACTTCAAGCCTAACATATTATGCGAAATTCGCACATGTATAATGCTTGAATGATGGTGAAAAGTTTGGGAAATGTCGAATAACATGTGATTTGTAAAAAGGAATAAATTGATGATGGCTATGGTTTGGGAAAAATTGTATATAATAAGCAAACATGAAACATAACGTAAATGGGTTTAGGTGTAAACCTGTGATAATTTGGTAAGTTCAGTTATTTCTCAGATTTGGAACATGTAATAGGAATCAATACTTGTAATGAATCGAATCTAGAACTATGCCTAATTTTAAGATAATCAATTCTGATTCATGCTTATCCTTTTTGTCAAAACTGAATTACTTATGCCTATGAGACATTTGTGATGGAACCTATCATGTTATACACCAAATTGGTGATTCTTTTATGTTTAATTCTATCGAATCTTTATGCCTATGATGTAACTTGCTCAATTTAGCCATACTTATTGTTAATGTACAACATGTCTATTGGAAACATGATTCTTGAGTTGGGTACACCTTTACATGTCTATTTTGTTCCTTATGTCAATTCTTGTGTTTCTCCTCTTTCCCTCTCCGTTTTTTTACGGACCTTGTTCTATGTTCGACTGAAACGAGGGGATTTGGTTATAGCTTAATTAAGTAATTTTGGACATAACAAATAAATGTGGCATAGCTTGAATTGACCACACTTATGGATAATTTACATATAAATCAAAACTTGGACAGTAAATATGTAAATTGGCGAAAAGATGAACACCTAATAACGAGGTTAGACTTGTTTTGTGGTATAAGACTGCCCGGAACTGCCCGGCATATCAAGAAACCGCAAATGGCAGTCTAATGTGAGAGGTCAAAGGCATAAATTAGATGCTTAGACATGAGGTTAATAAGTCTGGCTTGCGGTAGAACTCTGCCCGGAACCGCCCGGCATATCCAGCGACCATAAGTGATCGACTTAATGTGAGAGGTTTGTGCATTAATAACTAATTAAAGCTGATCAAAGATGAATATGATACCTAAACGGGTTAGGTGGGTAGGGTTAAGTTAACATGGGTAAGAAGACGACTTACCCAATATTACATGAACAAAGTGGATAGGGTTAAGATAAGCTTAACCAATAATACATATGGACTTGATAAGTGAAAGGGTTAAGTAAATCTTGGGTAGGTGGGTAATATAAGTATATATTTAGGCCCACAAACTTAACCATTAAATAAACATGCGTGAATCAATGGAAAGGTTAAGTAACATATGAATAGGCGACACTTAACCAATACAACATGTTAATTAAAACAGATGGATGGGGTTAGGTTATATTGAGAACACTTAACCGTTATAACATGTTAATTAAGAAACCCTAATAATGGGGACCCATTTCAGCAGTAACCCACATAGATGTATCACGGTACCCTGAACTAGGCAGGGTGGTGCACGATTACTGGGCTGATTATAAGCGGTCAAAATAGCAGCGGGAGGTGCGTCAGTGCAGGTTCCGACGGAGTACGGGCGTGCACGTGCTCCAGAGTGGAAAAAGCAGGCACTGGGCATCGGTAGTCATACACTGTGGATCTTGAATTGTGTTGGGTTGCCATCATAGGGATTGATACACCCCATGGTGGGACCAGCACAGGTATCTACAAACCAGTGGGGCCGAATGACACAAGTAATAAATACATGCGAGTTAAGGAGCCGATCGATTAAGATAAGGGGGTAATGTGGGGACATCTAGTATTTAGTAGGCTGTCAAGGATTGTATGAGGTGGATACCTCTTACTAGATGTTATGCCTGAGGGCTACCAATTGCGGGGTTGGGATCAACTTTCAGTATGGAACTATTAACGGTGCGATATATTTTGCATTGGTGCAGTGTAGTAATTACCATATAGTGATTAGAAGCACGATCAACGTTTATCTTATTCGTATTGCCTACCTTGTCACGCATGCTTATGTACAGTCATTTCTTACTTTCCAGTTTATGTTCTTATCCTGTTACTTTAATGATTATATTGTTAAAGTCACTGGACTCACCAGACTTATGTCTGGCCTAGTTTGTTTTGCCTGTTTTCTTCCATCCCCCCCCCCCCAAGGTTCTCAGGGAGGAAATACTCAAGCTTAGCTCAGATGTTTATTTCTTCCAGCTTGAAGTTGAAAGATGTATTGCTTGGATTTGATTCTGCTTATGGCATTTTATATTGGGGGTTATGGCTTTAAAATTATGTACTCTGAAGGCTTTTGTACAAGACTGATATTATGTACTTGGTTTTGTTGTTTTGAAGGTGTAACCAAACCTATTTCTATTTCCACTGCAATAAAGTTATAAAATTTTCAAGTACTACTTTATCCGTCTTGTAATATTCCGTTCTGTTTACTTATAACTCTCCACGAAACTTAATGCATTCCCTTTGTGAGCGACATTAACGGACGTGGGGTGTTACACTTGGTATTAGTGTTGAAGGTTACCAGAACAAATAAAAGATTTTGAAAACCGTTTTCAAAAGCACTTTTATAAAGAAGTATTTTAAAAAAAAGACATGTTTTAAAGAAGGAGTTTTCAAGAGAAAGATTTATTATGATAAACATAATCTCCAAAAAGCCATATATCTTTCTTTCGATTCTTTGTTTCGAATTGCTTCCTTTTACCTTCTTGAGTCTCTTTCGCCACGGGTAGATGCTTTTTCCAAGATATGTAAGGACTTTGGTGCGATTGGAGGAAAACCGTTTCATAATACTGAGACGTTTGTCGAAGCTAGAATTTGCTCGGGGAAGTGAGGACTCGTTTGGTATCTTTGAGATACACGATGGAAGGAAGGTTCAGCTAGCTGCTTGCTCGATGTGGGAGTTTAGGCTAAGGAGCACAACCCAAGGATGAGGAATTTGTTGATATATCTTTAATCCACGAAGAAGTTGAAGGAGGAAGTAGAAAGAATATTTAACCCTATGACAAAAGAAGGTGTCTTATTTGAGGTATAACGGGCCATGTAATTAAGGACTTTAGGAAAAAGAAGAAGCCTGGTTGTTTTCATTGCGGTGAGACAAGACATCTGATTAAAGACTGCTCGAGAAGGCAAGGACAAGGGCAAGGGCAAGGGTAGAGGACAGAACCTACTTCTGGAGGATAGGTTCATGCTCTCTTGGCACCAGGACAGGAGAGAGATAGAAACGTTTTTGTTGAAAGTTTGATTTTTCCTTTTTGATCATGCTGTTCGAACTTTGTTTGATTCTGGCACTTCGTACTCGTTTGTATCTGCTTCGTTAGTTGAAACACTACACCTAAAAAACTAGTCTAGTTGTGGATCCCATTGTAGTCTCAAATCCTATTGGAGGTTCGGCTCATTTATCTATGTTTTGTCGAGATTTGAGAGTGTCTATCTTGGGTGTTGGGTTTGAGTGCAACGCCTACGTTCTTAGTTTCGTGGGCTATAGCTTGATTCTAGGAGTGGATTGGCTAGCCAGGTATGGTGCCATCCTAGACTGTGATAGGAGGGTAGTTAGATTGTTGATTCGTTGTGGAAGAACCCTTGATATTTCTTGTGACCCTAGAGGTCCGGTGATGCTTAGCTACCTAGAATCTCTTGACCCATTCATCGATGATTTGAAATCTGTTCGTGTAGTTCGTCAGTATGGTGACGTCTTTGATGTGGTTCGGGGTTTAACCCCAAGGTACAAGATAGACCTCCGCATATACTTAGTAGATAATGCAAAGCCAGTTGCATTACCAGTGCGCCACATAGCCGGGAGAGAGAGGAGGGAATTCAGTAAGCAAGTAGGGGAGCTACTTGGGGAAGGGTTCATAAGAAGTATTTCGGAATGGAGTGTTCTAGTTGTTTTTGCTACGAAGGCTGATGGTTCGCTTAGATTGTGCATGGACTATAGGGAGCTGAACAAGCTCATGAATAAGAACAGACACCCATCACCAAGGATAGATGACTTGTTCGATCATTTGGTTAGCGCTTTGGTTTTCTCACAATTGGATTTAGCTACAGGATTTCATCAGCTGAGGGTAGCTGAGGATAGCATAGATAAGACTGCTTTTAGGACTCCCGATGGTTTCTTCAAATGGCTCATCATGCGTTTTGGTTTGACGAACGCACCCGCATATTTCGTAGACTTGTTGAGTAGGGTGTTTAAGGAGTTTCTAAACAAGTTTATGGTAGTCTTTGCAGATGGTATTCTGATTTTCTCTAGAAGTGAGGAAGAGCATGCCCTACATCGTAGGGAAGTCTTAGAGACCCTATGACCGCATCAAATCAAAGCTAAGTTCTCCAAATGTCATTTTGGGAGGAAAGAAGTGAGTTTCTTAGGACACGTGGTCTCTAAGGTAGGGATAATAGTGGACCCTGCGAAGTTGGTGCCAATCCAAGATTGGAAGGTTCCTAGAAAAGAAACGGAAGTAAGAAGTTTTCTAGGGTTGGCGGTCTACTATAGGAAGCTCGTTAAGGACTTTGCGAAGATATCACCCCCAGTTTTGACTTTGCTAGATAAGAGCAAACCGTTCACAGTACATACTGGTGCTTGCGGGATAGGGCTTGGTGCAGTTTTCGATGCAAGAGGAAAAGGTGATATGCAATTGGTGGTAGGTACGCAGTTATGTTTGAGCTTCGCGTATCGTCCACAGACGGATGGATGGATAGAAAGGGTGAATAGAATCCTTGAAGATATTTTTGAGGTTATGTACCCTAGATTTTGGAGGGACATGACAAGAGCACCTTCCATTTGTGGAGTTTGCTTATATCAATAGTTATTATGCTAGTATTAGGGTTTTTATGGACGACCGTATTGATCACCAACTTGTTGGTAGGAGTCTACAAATAAGATTTTGCTTGGACCCGAGCTGATCAGAGAGAAACTTCAGGGGAGATGGACTTGATTCGAAGATGAATGAAGACGACACAGGACCGGTAAAATTCAAATGCTGACTAGAGACGAACCGATCTTGAATTCGATGTTGGAGACATGGTTTTTATTAAAAGTGTCACTTTTGAGGAACATAGTTCGCTTTGCGGAATGTATTAGCACCAAGGTTTGTAGGACCCTTTCCCATTAAAGAGAGGATTGGACAAATGGCGTACAGAGTGAAGTTGCTGGAGAAGCTTAGTAGGGTTCATGACGTGTTTCACATGTTGTAATTGCGGAAGTGTTTAGATGATACCGCGGAAGTAGTGGAGCCGAGCATACTTAGAGAAGTGGAAGTGGAGCGAGATGCCAAGATTAGACAAGCTCCTACATGCATCCTTGGATCGGAGATCAAGAGGTTAGGCAACAGGGAGGTCAAGTCGATTAAAATCCAACGGGAAGATGATCAAGGAGTCACGACTTGGGAGACGGAAGGCGTGATACGTGCGTTGTTCCCTTCCCTTTTATGAGGATATGTTCTTAACTTCTCCCTTTTCTACCGATTTGTTTATACTTGTTCTATCATTTAGTATGTCCTCTCGTTTACATCCTCGATCTTTAGATAGGAAATCGTATGGTTGTAAACATGTGTTTGAGACATGTTATGTTTGATGGACACAAGTGGATGCAAGTGTTTGCTAGTGGTTGCTCGTGGATGCATTCACACACACATTAGGCGCTAGATCGTCTCAATCACTTTCATATTGCATATGCATATATGTATTTGCATATGGGTTGAAACTAGATGTGTTATCATATGGATGTTGCATTTGTATGAATGTACGTTTGTGCACTCATATAGAAATGATATGTATCAATAGGGTTCTTTTGCATACATAATGGACGCATGGCACTATCAAGATTTGCATTAAGGAGGTCAACTGAATCAGTAGACCGCCTGATTTTGCATTAGATAAGGACATATACACACACTATGCATATGATCATGAAAGAATTAGAAATCTTCTTAAGGACAATGGATGTCTGTTATTGAATGGTTGAGTAGATGGATGCTGGATGGTAGGATATACGTTCTTCTTGACTTGGAGATTTTGGGGACGAAATCCTTTAAGGAGGGGAGAATGTAACACCCCGTAATTTTAAAATATTAAAATTAACAAATTTAAGAACACTTAATTTTTAGAAGAAGAATTAGGTGAAACGGGTTACGCCATTGCGTTCGTCTCAGAATTCTGGTTGAGATAGAGTCCGAGTTTGCATAAATCAGATTCTGTATGAAGAAGTTATGGAGGTTAGAAAATTTCAAGTGTAAGCAGAAATTAAATTAAAATAATAATTAAATAATCAAAACAGGTTCGAAATTCAAAATTCAGGAAAGCAGTTGAGCGGGAAATCTCCCGCTCAAGGGTGTCCACTCCCAGGGGGTGTCGACATGGGAGTCGACCAACCTATAGGGGTGTCGACAAAGGTGTCAACCACCACTGTAGGGGTCGACCCCTACTGACTGTTCTGGACAGTGACGATGTTCTAAGTCGTAGGGCTACGTGGCGACTACTGATTGGCTTGATGATGCATTTTCTTGGACTGAATGGTTTGGATGGATCCTAGGTTGATCTAAAGGCTCATATTGATTCTATACTTTTATATAATCATATCAAACCTAAACCCTAAACCTCATAACCCTATTCTATGAAGTCGTCAAGCTGTCCATCTCTAAGCTAGCCTAGCCTCAGTCTTCTCCAAACTAGAAATCAAATTCAAGGTTAAAGAGAAAGATCAAAGCCTACATTAATGGATTAGCTTATCAACTTCAGAAATCAGATTCCAGATCTTCTCTTCTTTCTTAATCTCTGTGATTTCATGTAGCTTTGACAAGATAATTAAATTAAAGTAATTATGATAAGTTGTAAATTGTGATCATATGATTATTCCTATCCTATCAAATTTGCAAATTGTCGTCTTTTTTTGGTTCATAGACTATGCTTTTCTGATCAATTCTATCAGTTCATGCCTGTTTGTGCTCGTATATCTATGCCTATTTTGATACCATGATTCTCTTCCCTCTTCCTTTTTCCTTTTTCTTTTTATGAGTTAGGCTAACTTCGAGCCTAACATATTATACGAAATTCGCACATGTATAACGCTTGAATTATGGGGAAAAGTTTGGGAAATGTCGAATAACAGTAAAAAGGCATATATTGATGATGGCTATGGTTTGGGAAAAATTGGATATAATAAGCAAACAGTAAACTTGACGTAAATGGGTTTGGGTGTAAACTTGTGTTAATTTGGTAAGTTCAGTTATTTCTCAGATTTGGAACATGTAAAAGGAATCATGACTTGCATTGAATCGAGTCTAGAACTATTCCTAATTGTAAGATAATCAATTCTGATTCATGCTTATCCTTTTTGTCAAAATTGAATTACCTATGCCTATGAAGCTGTTGTGATGGAACCTATCGTGTTGTACACCATACTGGTGATTCTTTTATGTTCAATTCTGTCGAATCTTTATGCCTATGATGTAACTTGCTCGGTTTAGCCACACTTATTTTTAATGTATAACGTGTCTATTGGAAACATGATTCTTGAGTTGGGTACACCTTTACATGCCTATTTTATTCCTTATGTCAATTCTTGTGTTTCTTCTCTATCCCTCTCCATTTTATTTTTGGACCTTGTTGTACGTGCGATTGAAACGCGGGGAATTGGGTATAACTTAATTAAGTAATTTTGGGCATAACAAGTAAACGTGGCATAGCTTGAATTGACCACACTTATGGATAATTTACATATAAATCTAGACTTGGACAGTAAATATGTAAATTGGCTAAAAGATAATGCCTAAGACACGAGGTTAGGCTTGTTTTGCGTTATAAGACTGCCCGGAACCGCCCGGCATATCCAGCAACCACAAATGGAAGTCTAATATGAGAAGTCAAAGGCATGAATTAGATGCTTAGACACGAGGTTAAGTCTGGCTTGTGGTAGAAGTCTACACAGAACCGCCTGGCATATCCAGCGGCCACACGTGATCGACTTAATGTGAGAGGTCTGTGCATTTGTAACTAATTAATGTTGATCAAAGACGAATATGATACCTAAACGAGTTAGGTGGGTAGGGTTAAGTTAACATGGGTAAGAAGGCAATTTAACCAATATTACATGAACAAAGAGGACAGGGTTAAGGCAAGCTTAACCAATAATACATATGAACTTGATAAGTTGAATGGTTAAGTAAATCATGGGTAGGTGGGTAATATTAGTATATATAGGCCAACAAACTTAACCGTTAAATAAACATGCGTGAATCAATGGAAAGGTTAAGTAACATATGAATAGGCGACACTTAACCAATACAACATGTTAATTAAAACAGATGGATGGGGTTAGGTTATATTGAGAACACTTAAACATTATAACATGTTGATTAGGAAACGCTAATAACGAGGACCCATTTCAGCAGTAACCCACATAGATGTATCACGGTACCCTGAACTAGGCAGGTTGGGGCACGATTACTGGGCTGATTGTAAGTGGTCAAAATAACGGCTGGTGGTGCATCAGTGTAGGTTCCGATGGAGCACGGGCGTGCACGTGCTCCGGAGTGGAAAAAGCACGCACTGGGAATCAATAGTCATACAATGTGCATCTTGAATTGTGTCGGGTTTCCATCATAGGGATTGATACACCCCATGGTAGGACCTGCACAGGTATCTACAAACAAGTGGGGCCGAATAACACAAGTAATAAATACATGTGAGTTAAGGAGCCGATCGATTAAGCGATAAGGGGGTAGTGTGGGACATCTAGTATTTAGTAGGCTGTCAAGGATTGTATGAGGTGGATACCTCTTACTAGATGTTATGACTGAGGGATACCAATTGCGGGGTTAGGATCAACTTTCAGTATGGAACTAGTAACGGTACGATATATTTAGCATTGGTGCAGTGTAGTAATTTCCCTAAAGTGATTAGAAGCACAATCAACGTTTATCTTATTCATCTTGCCTACCTTGTCATGCATGCTTGTGTACAGTCATTTCTTACATTCCAGTTTAAGTTCTTATCCTGTTACTTTAATGATTATATTGTTAAAGTCACTGGACTAACCAGACTTATGTCTGACCTAGTTTGTTTCGCCTCTTTTCTTCTGTTCCCCCCTCCAGGTTCTCAAGGATAAAATACTCAATCTTAGTTCAGATGTCTCTTTCTTCCAGCTTGAAGTTGAAAGATGTATTGCTTGACTTTGATTTTGCTTATGGCATTTTCTGTTGGGGGTTATGGCTTTAAAATTATGTACTCTGAAGGTTTCTGTACAAGACTAATATTTTGTACCTAGTTTTGATGGTGTAACCAAACCTATTTATGTTTCCACTACAATAAAGTTATAAATTTTTTAAGTACTACTTTATCCATCTTGTAATATTTTGTTCTATTAACTTATAATGCTCCACGAAACTTAATGCATTCCCTTTGTGAGTGACAATAATGGACGTTTGGTGTTACAAGAACTACCCTACCCGTGACCTAGAGTTGGCTCCCATAGTATTTGCGCTTAATACTTGCCGTCATTATTTGCTTGGAGAGAGATTCGAGTTGTACACAAATCATAAATCTCTCAAGTACTTGTTCTCGCAGAAGGATCTTAATTTAAGGCAACAAAAATGGATGGAGTTCCTAGCGTCCTATGATTTTGATATTTTTTATACCCCTGGCAAGGGTAATGTGGTTGCAGACGCATTTAGTAGGCAGAGGATGACTCTGAGTCCTCTGTTTGTGGAAAGGAAAAGCTTGGAGTTTCTATCGAGTTTTCATTTTAGACCATCCACCAAGTTTACACCTGGTTTATTGGCATCGTTAGAAGTGCAACCTACTCTTTTGGATCAGATAGGGACTTCGCAGCAAGAGGACCCACAACTAGAAGATATCATGGATAGGCTTAGTAGAGGGGAGACTTCTAGTCACCTCAGTAGATATTCTACGGATTATAGAGGGTGGTTTCCATAAGATTGAAGGCTTTGTGTTCAACGAGATGGGAGTTTGTTGAAGATGGTCCTTAAGGAAGCCCATCATTCTAGGATGACTATTCATCCAGGTGGTGATAAGATTTATAGAAATATGAAGAGGGTTTTCTTATGGGATGGGATAAAGAAAGATGTGCAGAGTTTGTTTCTCGATGTTTGGTTTGCCGGTAAGTCAAAGTTGAGCAAAGGAAGCCCGGTGGTTTACTTTATCCTTTAGAAATCCCACAGTGGAAGTGGGAGAGCGTCTCGATGGATTTCATTGATGGATTTCCTAGATCGAGGAAAGGCAACACTAGTATTTGGGTTATAGTTGACAGTTTTACTAAGAGCGCTCATTTCATTCCATTTAAGAGTAAGAGAACCGCAATATGGTTGGAGATAGTTTATCTTAGTGAAGTAGTCCGTCTGCATGGAGTACCTTCTAGTATCGTAAGTGATCATGATCCCATTTTCACCAGTGAATTTTGGAGGAGCCTGTGAGAGGCCTTGGGTAAATAGTTGTGTATGAGTACTGCTTATCACCCTCAGGCCGCCGGACAGACGAAAAGGGTGAAATGAGTTCTTAAGGATCCTTTGAGACTATGAATCCTAGACTTTGGAGGGACTTAGGAAGAGAATCTTCCTTTGGTAGAGTTCTCCTACAAAAATAGTTATCAGGCTAGTTTTGGTATGGCAAGCATTGTACGGACAAACCTGTTAATCACCGACTTGTTGGTGGGAATATACAGAAAGGCACCTACTTGGACCTGAGATGGTTAGAGAAACTTCAGAGAAAATTTATCTCATCCGTAGGCGCATGAAGACAGCTCAGGACAAGAAGAAATCCTACACAGATAGGAGAAGGACTAACAACGAGTTTGAGGTAGGAGACATGATTTTCATCAAGGTAGCAGCCTTGAGGAATGTGGTTCGTTTCAGATCTGTAGGGAAATTAGTACCAAGGTTTATAGGGCCATTTCCCATAACAGAAAGAATTGTCCAACTAGACTGTAGAGTAAAGTTACCAGAGAGACTGTCCAACGTTCATGATGTTTTCCATGTTTCTCATTTAAGAAAGTGTTTGCTTGATACAGCAGAAGTAGTTGACCCGAGCATGCTTGATGAAGTAGAGGTGGAACAGACGGCGACAGTTAGACGAGTCCCTACCTGTATTCTTGGATCAGAGGTTAAGAAGCTACACAACAGAGAATTCAAGTTGGTGAAAGTACGGTGGGGAGATAACCAGAGGATGGAACTTGGGAGATTGAGGACAAGATTCGCGCTTCGTACCCTTTTCTTTTCAAGGGTACGTTCTTAACTTCTTTTTCTATAGCTTTTATTCATGCTTGTTTCTATCGTTTAATTATATCCTATTTGTCGAATATTCGACCTTTAGGTAGAAATCCCATTGATGTAAACATGTGTTTGAGACAAGTTATGTTTGATGGAGGCAAGTGGTTGCATATACACACACCAGGAAGTAGAACGGCTCAATCACTCTCATACTACATATGAATGTGTGAGCAATTTTCTTCTTTTAATGGAAGAAAGTGAGTGTATCATCATATGGATGTTGCATTTGGATTAATGATCTCACACGCATATAGAATTTACATGTTATAATAGGCTTATTTGCATACATGTTGGATTCATGGCACTAACATACATTGCATTATGGAGGTCGACTGATTCAGTAGACCGCCTGATCTTTCGCATTAGTATAAGGACATGTACACATACCTTTGCATATGTTAATACAAGGATTATAAGTCTTTTAAGGACAATGGATGTGTGTGAATGGTGGATGAGTAGATGGATGATGGATGTTAGGATATACATTCTTCTTAACTTGGAGATTTCAGGGATGAAATCCTTTGAGTAGGGGAGAATGTAACGTCCCGTAATTTGAAAGAGAATTATAATGATAAACTAAGTAATACTTGATTAACTATTGTGAATTAAGTAAAACGGACTGCATCTTGCATTCGTCTCAGAATTCTGCTTGAGATAGACTCCGAGTTTGTGTAAAACGGACACTGTATGAAGAAGATATTAAGGTTTGAAGTTTACACATATATATATAGGCCATTTATATATAAATAAATAATTCCAGAAAACAAAAAATCAAAGGCGGAAAGAGGCAGGAAATCAACCAGTTGGGGGTCGACCCCAACCCTATGGGTGTCAACCCATGGGTCGACACTATAACAGGGGTGTCGACACCAACGTTGACAACCCCAATCCAGGCAAGATTAATTTCTACGTACGTTGACTTGTTTTCTGACCAGATTCGTTGACCCTAGGCTATAAATAGGACCCTATATCCATTGTTTTATTCATCTAATTTAATGGCGACAATGAGGTGCTGCCCCAACATAGTATGATCTAGTCTACTTTTCTTCAACAATCAAGTTATACGAATTTAGAGATCCGCGCTACAACTTTTGCAATCATTCTTCTGTTTCTTAGATCCAATCATAGTGAATCTACGTTATTTTTAGAAACTAACACTTAAAATGTAACCTTAACATGCCTAGAAGTTTGGACCTAAGCCTATGCCTATTAGTAATCTGAAAACACAACAGACTTATTATCTCTTGTATAACTAATTCACTATTTAGATCTCATATGCCTATTAATGATATCCCTATTTTGTTTGTATACTTAATCATGTCACCGTATGTCTATTATGTCGGTTTGCCTAATCATGTCACTATGCCTATTCCGTTAGTATGACCAATTCTATCATCATATGCTAGTTTTTATTTTCTATGCCTATTCTTGCTCTCTTCTTCCCTTTTTTCCCTCTTTGTTTTTATAGCCAGGCGACCTTCGAGCCAAGGCCTATCCTTGAAATACGCGAAATTTGGAATGATTAATTTTCGGGCATAATTCTTGTCGTAAAAACATGATTGGGAAATTCAGGCATAGTTTATACCTTGAGCCAAAACTAGGGATTTGGAGGCATAATCTATATCTTGGCCTAAATCTAAACATGGGCATAACTTGTATCGTAAATTAGACAAGGATTTTAGGCATAATAAACATAAAATTTGGACAGTAAGGAAAATTCCTATATTTATAGTAATTAGAATCTGTAACCGCGCTTTGACACGAGGTTAGATTACACTTAAGGAAGAAGTATGCTCGGAACAGACCAGCATATCCAGTGTCCACAAGTGATGAATCTAATGTGAGGGGTTAAAGTGCATAAACACGTAGCATGCTAAGACACAAGGTTAATTCGAACTTGTGGAAGAAATCTGTCCGGACTCAACCAGCATATCCAACTTCCACAAGTTGTAGGCTTAATATGGGAGGTCTAGCACATTGTAACCATAAATGAATAAATGGTAATGAACTTGTAATATTTAACCTGTTTAAATCCATGGGGATTACATGAACATATTAACTTGAGTAGGGGTTAAGTAAACTTGCTTGAAACTGTGGGTGGGTTAAGTAAACGTTGTGATGGTGGGTAATATATATGTATAGGCCCATCAACTTAACATGTTGGGGTTATGCAATTTTGTTAAACTGGTAGGAATTACCTGTAGAAATCCTATTAGTGGGGATGCCAACCTAGGGAAAGCTTGTATCATCTTGTTTGGAACCCATTTCAGTCTGTAATCCATCTTGGTACCAAATGGGGAACCCCGAACTAGGTCAGGATCTCGGCACGCTTACTGAGCTGGTTATAAGAGGTCACTTGAGCGGAGGTGTTGACGCTGTGTTCTAACGGGGATCATGTGCATGCATGGTTATGCTTGCTAGGGAAAATAAGACACTGCGACATTGTAGATATGGTTGTGCACATCTTGTAAACTAAGGGTTGCCACTTTAGGAGGCGGTACATCCTACTATGGGACCAGCACAGGGTATCTACGAATTAAGGAGCTGATCGATTGGGGTAGTAATTAGGGTACATCTAGTATTGCTTGTTTAGGAGCCCGTTCTTGTCTTTGGGGGTTTACACATGTCAGTTTTATTAGGCTGCCTCATATTGTATGGGGTAATACCTCTCACTAGAAGTACACCTACATCTGCCATCTTGTATTGTTCTTATTATAATAGTATTGGTGCAGAGAAAAGTATTAGAGAAGCGCAATGCATTTTCTGTTCTGTTTATCCTATTTTCCTTGTTAACCTGCCATAGGACACTATTATCTCTCTCCAACTTATATGACAGTCATGATTCTTTTACTTATTTATATGCTAAAAGTAACTAGACTCGCCAGACTTTATGTCTAACCCATTTTGTTTCCTCTTCTTTCTCTTCCCTCCCCCTCCCCTCCCCCCCAAAAGATTCTCAGGGTGGAATTACTCAAGCTTGACCAGGATTCTGCTTTCATTCTACTTGAATGCGCTTGGATGTACTACTCGATTTTGTATCTTCTCTACTATGGCTACATTTTTGAGGTTTATGCTCTTTTTGTATTATTGTACTCTAATGGTGATGTTTTGTACAAGGCAGAAATTTTATGTTTTCAGTATTCCAGATTTATTTTGTAATTAGGTTTGAATCACGAAGCTTTTCTATTGAATCAAGTTTTAATTCCGCTGTTATTTTATATCTGTCTTGTAATGTTTCTATTTCTGCTTCTATTTACCTGGAACGCGTCACGAAACTTAATGTATTTTGATAAAGAGTGACATTAACGGACGTAGGGTGCCTCAGGTGTGGACCGGCTGTAACAACCTGTATTTTTAACAGATAATAAATAATTTATTTAATTATTTATATATTGGTTTGGTAATTTAAAATGACCAAAATTAAATAATAGTGAATATTTAATTAAATTAAATAATAGAATAATATATTTAATTTCTGAAATAGTTGAAAATAGATGAATTCACAATACTGTCTGAATTGGATCATTTAAATTATTTAATTCAGTTTAGAGTTGAATTATGTTAACGGATATATTATATAAACGACAGTTGAACATATAATTTATATTATTACTATAATCGAGCTCGAAATGGCACGGCAGTTCGTAATTTGGTGATTCGAACTTTAAACGAATATACAAAATTCGTTTTAAATCGAATTTCTGTGAAACAAGAAACGTTCGAATCTGTTGAATGATATTTTTCTAATGAAAGAGAAATATTGGGATTTCATCATGTAGATTTTGATTTATGTCCAAATCAAATTTTCGAAAAGTCTCTACGGAATTCCTTTATAATTTATAACGATTTTATTTATATTATAAATGGATTTTCAATATAAATGGAACATCGATTTAACCCGAATTTGAAATATCGAGTTGTATATCTCAATATATTTATTTTGGAGTTATATGATATTGTATGTGAATATATATATATATATATACGATAATATAAATTTATAAATATCTAATTTAATTATTTTTAAATATATTAATATTTAAATGGTTTATTTAGAGCTATAAAAATAGCCATTTTTGCAAACGACCACCGTTTTCGACAAAACTAACTTTGTTGGATCCAAAATATCAAATTATTGCTAGATTTCAATTTCCGTTATTTTTGGAGTCCGTATGCAGTCGTACAGATATTTAATGTGAAATACAGTCAGTATTTTGACTGTTAAAAATATGCTGTGTGAGCAAACAGATTCGAAATTCGACGAAACCAGTTTCGTTGGGTCCGTAATGTTGGACTGTAGCTAAGTGTCCATTTTCGTCGAATTTGGAAATGTTATGTGGTCATACGAATTTTTAAAGGATAAAAACAAACAAACGAATGATTAAAAATAAATATAGAATGGAATATAAAAATATTATATTTATCCTATAAAATACCCTCACCATTTCTAAAACCCTAAACTATTTTTCTCTTTAGTCGAAAGGCAGAACCCACCATCATATTTTCTTCTAGTAATTTTATTCGATCTTCCTAAATTCAAACAAATCCAAATAAAATTTCTAAAATCAAATTATCGTGATTTTTATGATGAGGGGATTCAGTTCTACACGCTGTTCGAAATTTAGGGGTTGCGCATCACGTTCTGGGGTTCACGCAGCAACAAGGATTCCATATTTTCTGAAGTAGGCTCGTCGATGTGAAATTTTAAGTTAGGGAAGGTGTTAGTGGCTTCAAATGGAACGCGTGTGCAACTTTTGGGAGAGTGCGATGATGTTTGAGTTCGGGTGTTTATGGATGGGTGCGTCAAAAACTGAAAACCGCAACGAAGGGTTGACGTCGAGTTTAATCTTTGTGATATTGGGGAGAAGAGGACGAGATGTGAATTTGATTGGTGTATTTTGTTTGTGGATTAATGAAGTATGGATGGTGGGTTGATGCGATGAAGTGTGAGGTAACGGTGCATGGATGTGCTGAAGGAGGGCAGGGATTCAATGATTTGGAGAAGGCAGGGAAAATGGTTTGGGCTTTAAAATTTGTGGATGGGCCAAGTTATAAAAGGGGTGAGGCTCGGTGGTTTATAAATTTAGTTTAATTTTATTTTATATGATACGGATAACTTGTAAAATATATAACTTTTCCATACAGTATCAGAATTGGGCAAAA
The DNA here is from genome assembly GCA_030737875.1 of Allium sativum. Taxonomy (NCBI): domain Eukaryota; kingdom Viridiplantae; phylum Streptophyta; class Magnoliopsida; order Asparagales; family Amaryllidaceae; genus Allium; species Allium sativum. The sequence goes on from CM060913.1 coordinate 1,050,376,505, forward strand.
CTGGATTTATTAGGATCATATGGACGGTGGCTACACAATGGAACTGATTTGGAGCGAATTGGAGCTCGTTACAATTTATAGCGAAATAAATTGTCTGTCTGAATCAACCAATTGTAATCGTTATTTAACGATGATCGTCCAATGTGAGTAAATCTCACTAACTCTGTACAATTTATATTTTTATAAATATAATCTAGTATTGATAAATGATGATTGATTGCTATGTGTTGATTGTTTGGTTGAATTGCCGATGTATTGGTTGAAATTGTAGATAACGATATATATTTAAATCGTTAATCAAATTTTTATTCTCTTTATCATAATATTTCATATTGAAATGAAATCATTGTTATTTATATTGTTAACATCTATGATGCAGGAAAACAAGTTGGAGTGATCCAACTGGATTCCTCAATATTATAATACTGTTTGTTTTCATATATTGTGATATGTGATGTGATGTATAATCTGTGATAGATTATGATGATATTGGTCATGTTATTTGGTATTTTAAATACCATATGAAATACTGGAATGTAAAAAGGAAATTTTCAAAGTGAATATTGAAAATGAAATATTTATATATGAAATGAATAGGATTTATATAAAATGAATAGAAGTATATAAAAGAATTTACATAAAATGAATAGAATTATATAAAAGGATTTATATAAAATAAATAGAATTATATAAAAGTGTTTATATATAATAAATAGAATTATATAAAGGGAATTATAAATGAGATTAAGTTTTAGAAATAAAAAGGAGATTTGTATGAATAATTCTACAAATAAAAATATAAATAGAATTTGGATATTTGGTTTTATATACGAAATCAAACTATTTTGATTGCAAAGAAGAAATTTTTTTCACATTCAATGTGAAAAATTAGATTAAAGTAAACATTTTTCAAATAAAATATTATAAAGGAATTTAAGGTTTGAATTAGGAATTTAAATGGAATTACTGAAATTAGAAACCGACTAGAAATTGGTTGAGTTGAATGGCCTTTTGGGTATCGATCTGATGTTGGTTTTGGCCATTGGGGTTTATGCTTGGGAAGTTGTTCTCTTACTAGTTTATAGTTAGAGACTGATAGAGGTGGGAAGATATTGATGACTGAATCAGAAATGGAAACAATTTCCAAAGTTAATAACGTATATTTTCTAATTTTAGAAAATAAGGAATTTATGAATATATGGAAACGATAAATGGGAATTGGGAAATGAAATGATGATTGATCGGTAAGATTTCCATTTGGAAATACGACAGTTATTTGCACACATGTTTTTCTTTGATAGTTAAATCACCGACTATCAAAGTTCTTGACCATTTTTCCGTCGTCAATACGGAGAGACCAGGATCAGATTCATTATCTGAAAACCACTCAGTATGGGCGTTAGCATTGCGATCAAATGTGATGAAGATAATTGAAGACGGAGTTATGCAAGGGATGTCATCTTTACAGAATAGTACCTTCGGTATGTCCGGTCCCAGGGCGACCTGTGTGGAAGAATGTCTGACGGAGTATATTTAATAGATCGCGTAAGTTGATCTTTTCAAATGTATTTACATTTGGTGGCGGAGGAATTCGTTTCTCTTAGCTGTTTACCCGTGATATGTTTGGAGAAATCAGTTTGTGATTTGGCAGGTATGACGATGTGACATTCAAAGTGAATGAAGATGTGGTTTGTAAAGGATACGTTATGACCTCTAGCCTCACAACCGGAAATGGCATAAAATCGGGTAGGTCGCATGGCTAAGTGGTTAGCTGCCAATTAGGGTGTATTGTCACCTGATCTAGAATTTTATTTACTCCTATAATCTATTTCGATGTTGTCCCTTTCAGGAAACAGTTGCTGATCCCAACTGTTGGTGATAGTACATTCGGTACACTCAAGCAAAATGAGTGACCGCTCATGTTTAGTCTGGGTTACAAGATGTTCTTGTTGAACCCGGTGTATTCCTCTCTAGAGATACACTGTCGGAAGGTGGTCCCATACCTTACCAGTTGGAATTCATTAACCAATAAGCGCCTATGGTTTTTTCTTGTATATTATATATGTGGAATGTGAGATGAAAGCGTTCCACTAGATTATTATTTATTTGATTTAGACATTATTATAATATCAGAAGAGTATGGATTTTTAAAGAATTTTAAAAATTGAACAAATGGGCTGGAGTTTACTCACACCAGTCCCATGACTAACCCGAAGTTTGTTTTGTTTTGTTTTCCCTAACCTCTTAGGTGCCTAATTTTGTATGGGCAGTCAAGTAGTTGGGATTTACAGATACACTTAGAGAGCTTGGAGCAGTAGGATTCTGGATTATATAGCTATTGTTTATTCGGATGTGTTGTAAGTGTTGTGCTCTGATAATGTTACTGTATACATATACTAATTTTATTTCAAAGATATGTTATCTATTATATATTGTTCGTTCCGCTGTGAGATTCGTGTTACTCGGATGTTGTATGTTCTTCTTTTTCTTCTATTCTAAGTTTCTATCTTATCTATTCTCCCCCTATAACTTCTTTCATGGACTATCCGATGTTTTCGGTTCTTGGATGATCGATATGGTGTTGTATGCCGACATCCAAGGTGGAAAATTCCCCGGGTCGTTACAGTGTTATCAGAGCTGAAGGTTAAGTGATTAGCTTGGCTCTATGACGTAACATAGTAGAGATAGGGTTAGTAATACCCTAGATTGAGTTGAGTCTATATATACGAGTGAACGTATTCTGTAGATTTTATAAAAATGATTTTATATTGTATAGATTCATTGGTTGAGTAATTTATGAATTTTGGTCGATCAATTTGATCCACTGCATCAGTAGGACTCTATAAACACTCGAATACGATGAACCGACATGATATGTTTTGAAAAGATGGTAAATGATATAATTTTATCTAAATCATATTTTGATATAAAAGTATAATTAATATTTGAAGTATTATCGTATATTGATTGTGTTGGTTGTGATTATAATCAGATAAGATTATAATTGAAACAGTTATGTAAATAACCATTCAAATTTCGTATAAGTATTACAAAGTGAATTAAATCAGAATTTAAATCAGTATTCAAATTAAAACTCTGGAAATCTGAATAAGTGCTTGTAAATGAATATGGATTGGATAAAAGAGAATTTTAAAATCCTGGGAGATTTTAAATTGTTTTAAAGCATTGTAAATGGTATTTTGAAATGGATTTCAAAATGGAAGTGATTAGAAATGGTTTTGAAAGTGATATAGTATTGAAATCACTTTGATAGCTGGAAAATAGATTTCGATGATGATCATGACATCGTCGGTGTTCATTTTCGAGTTTTAAGTGAGGGTTAGGATCAAAATTTTTGTTTTTGATTGTTTTGAGAAAACAATTTGTTTTTATATTCCAAAATGAATATTTTGATTTTTGGAAAAGGCTAAGCTGTTCAAAAACTCCCAAAAATAGATTATTTGAAATAAAACAAATTAAATTAGAATTTGTGAAAGCAAATCAAAAAATAAGATATAGAATAAAAAATTGGATAGTGAGATAGGAATCCGGAATTTTGTTGAATTGATATGTAAGAGTTTGGAATCGAAGATGGAACTTGAGTTTGAAATGATATTATGGTTTGGATGTAAGCGAATGATTGTTTTAAAGATAAATTGATTGGAGGTCAAGTTGGAAATGTATTGTTATATGCAGAATTGGTAACAGATGGAAAGGATATAATGATATGCCCGACAAAAAGGTACAAGTTTATATTTGGTGTAAGCATGAGATTTATGAGCCTGTTTGGCAAGTCGCTTGGCTATTTGATTTTCTTTTGGATTGGGAATCGCCTAGAGAGGTGAGTTGTAGTTGTACCGATTGACCAGTACAAAGGAGGTGTTGGCGATTTTTTTCGAAAATTTCGGGTGTTAGAAAATTTTCAGAATTTTTGAAATTTTCCGTTAATAGAAATAAATTAATATTTTAGTAAAATTTATTGGTTCAGTTGAAACTGAAGCTAAGAAGTGAACAAATAATTTTTAACTAGTCAACAGGGTTTGTTTTCTACCTTAGCAATTTTGAGGACGAAATTATTTTAAAGGAGGTAGAATGTAACGACCCGTATTTTTAACAGATAATAAATAATTTATTTAATTTTTTATATATTGGTTTGGTAATTTAAAATGACCAAAATTAAATAGTAATGAACATTTAATTAAATTAAATAATAGAATAATATATTTAATTTCTGAAATAGTCGAAAATAGCTGAATTCACAATATTGTGTGAATTGATCATTTAAAATATTTAATTCAGTTTAGAGTTGAATTATATTAACGGATATATTATATAAACGACAGTAGAACATATAATTTATATTATAATTATAATCGAGCTCGAAATGGCATGGCAGTTCGTAATTTGGTGATTAGAACTTTAAACAAATATAAAGAATTCGTTTTAAATCGAATTTCTGTGAAACAAGAAACGTTCGAATCTGTTGAATGATATTTTTCAAATGAAAGAGAAAATTGGGATTTCGTCGTGTAGATTTTGATTTATGTCCAAATCAAATTTTTGAAAAGTCGTTATGGAATTCCTTTATAATTTATAACGATTTTATTTATATTATAAATGGATTTTCAATATAAATGGAATATCGATTTAACCCGAATTTGAAATATCGAGTTATAAATCTCAATATATTTATTTTGGAGTTATATGATGTTGTATGTGAATATATATATACGATAATATTAATTTATAAATATTTAATTTAATTATTTTTAAATATATTAATATTTAAATGGTTTATTTAGAGCTTTAAAAATAGCCTTTTTGCAAACTACCTTTGTTTTCGACAAAACTAATTTTGTTGGATCTGGAATATCAAATTATTGCTAGATTTCAATTTCCGTGATTTTTGGAGTCCTTATGTGGCCGTACGGATTTTTAATGTGAAAAATAGTCAGTATTTTGATGTTTAAAAAAACGCTGTGTGAGCAAACGGATTGGGAATTCGACAATACCAGCTTCGTTGGGTCCGTAACATCGAATTGTAGCTATGTGTCCATTTTCGTCGAATTTGGATATGCTATGTGGTCATATGAATTTTTAAAGGATCTGATTAAAAATAAATATAAAATTGAATATAAAAATATTATATTTATCCTATAAAATACCCTCACCATTTCTAAAAACCTAAACTATTTTTCTCCTTATTCAAAAGGCAGAACCCGCCATCATATTTTCTTCCAGTAAATTTATTTGATCTTCCTAAATTCAAACAAATCCAAATAAAATTTCTAAAATCAAATTGCCATCATTTTCGAGATTAGGTGATTCAGTTCTACATGCTGTGCGAAATTTAGGGGTTGCGCATCACGTTATGGGATTCACGCAGCAGCTAGGGTTCCATAATTTCTGAAGTTGGCTCGTCGATGCGAAATTTTGAGTTAAGGAAGGTGTTAGTGGCTTCTAATAGCATGCGTGTGCAACTTTTGGGAGAGTGCAGTGATGTTTGAGTTCGGGTGTTTACGGATGGGTGCATTGAAAACTGAAAACAGCAACGAAGGGTTGACGTTGAGTTTAATCTTTGTGGTATGGGGGAGAAGAGGACGGGATGAGAATTTGTTTGGTATTTTTTGTTGGTGGATTAATAAAGTACGAAGGGAGGGTTGATACGATGAAGGGTGCGGTAATGGTGCGTGGATGTGCTGAAGGAGTATAGGGATTCAATGATTTAGGGAAGACAGGGAAAACGGGTTTAGGCTTTAAAATTTGTGGATGGGCCAAGTTATAAAAGGGGTGAGGCCTGTTGTTTATAAATTTAGTTTAATTTTATTTTATATAATACATATAACTTGTAAATTATACAACTTCTCCAACGGTATCAAAATTGAACAAAACTGGATCCATTAGGATCTTATGGACGGTTGCTACACAATGGAACTAATTTGGCGTGAATTGGAGCTCATTACAATTTATAGCGAAATAAGTTGTCTATCTGAATCAACCGATGGTTATCGTTATTTAACGATGATCGTCCAATGTGAGTAAATCTCACTAACTCTGTACAATTTATATTTCTATAAATATAATCTAGTATTGATAAATGATGATTGGTTGTTGTGTGTTGATTGTTTGGTTGAATTGCCGATGTATTGGTTGAAATTGTAGACAACGATATATATATATATATATATATATATATATATATAAATCGTTAATTAAATATTGATTATGTTTATTAGAATATTTCATATTGAAATGAAATCGATGTTATTTATATTGTTAACATCTGTGATGCTGGGAAGCAAGTTAGAGGGATTCAACTGGATTCTTAAATATTATAATACTATTTGTTTTCATATATTGTGATATGTGATGTGATGTATAATCCATGATTGATTTTAATGATACTGGTCATGTTATTTGGTATTTTAAATACCATATGAAATACTGGAATGTAAAAAGGAAATTTTCAAAGTGAATATTGAAAATGAAATATTTATATATGAAATGAATAGGATTTATATAAAATGAATAGAATTATATAAAAGGATTTATATAAAATGAATAGAATTATGTAAAAGGATTTATATAAAATAAATAGAATCATATAAAAGGGTTTATATAGAATAAATAGAATTATATAAAGGGAATTATAAATAAGATTTTAAGTGTTAGAAATAAAAAGGAGATTTGTATGAATAATTCTACAAATAAAAATATAAACAGAATTTGGATATTTGGTTTTAAATACGAAATCAAACTGTTTTGATGCAACGAAGAAATATTTTTCACATTCTATGTGAAAAATTAGAATAAAGTAAATATTTTTCAAATAAAATATTATAAAGTAATTTGGGGTTTGAATTAGGAATTTAAATGGAATTAGTGAAATTAGAAACTGATTGTTAATTAGTTGAGTTGAATGGGCTTCTGGTTATCGATGTGATGTTGGTTTTGGCCTTCGGGGTTTATGCTTGGGAAGTTGTTCTCTTACTAGTTTACAGTTAGGGACTGATAGAGATGGGAAGATATTGATGCGTGAATTAGAAATGGAAACGTTTTCCAAAGTTAATAACGTATATTTTCTAATTTTAGAAAATAAGGAATTTATAAATATATGGAAACGATAAATGGGAAACTGAGAAATGAAATGATGATTGACCGGTAAGATTTCCATTTGGAAATAAGGCAGTTGTTCGCACACATGTTTTTCTTTGACAGTTAAATCACCGACTATCAAAGTTCTTGACCATTTTTCCGTTGTCAATACGGAGAGACCGGGATCAGGATCATTATCTGAAATCCACTCTGTATGGGTGTTAGCATTGCGATCAAATGTGATGAAGATAATTGAAGACAGATTTATGCAAGGGATGTCCTATTTACAGAATAGTACCTTCGTTTTGTCCAGTCTCAGTGCGACCTGTATGGAAGAAACTCTGACGGATTATATTTAATAGATCATGTAAGTTGATCACTTCAAACGTATTTACATTTGGAGGCGGAGGAATTCATTTCTCTTAGCTGTTTACCCGTGATATGTTTGGAGAAATCAATTTGTGATTTGGCGGGTATGACGATGTGACATTCAAAGTGAATGAAGACGTGGTTTGTAAAGGATACGTTACGACCTTTAGCCTCACAACCAGAAATGGTATAAAATCGAGTAGGTCGCATGGCTAAGTGGTTAGCTGCCAATTAGGGTGTATTGTCACCTGATCTGGAGTTTCATTTACTTCTATGATCTATTTCGATGTTGTCCCTTTCAGGAAACGGTTGCGGATCCCAACAGTTGGTGATAATACATTCGGTACACTCAAGAAAAATGAGTGATCGGCCATGTTTAGCCTGGGTTACAAGATGTTCTTATTGAACCCGGTGTATTCCTCTCTAGAGATACACTGTCGGAAGGTGGTCCCATAACTTGCCAGTTGGAATTCATTACCCAATAAGCGCCTACGGTTTTTTATTGTATATTATTTATATGGAACATGAGATGAAAGCATTCCACTAGATGGCTATTTATTTGATTGGACATTATTATAATATCAGAAGAATATGTATATTTAAAGAATTTTAAAAATTAAACAAATGGTTGGAGTTTACTCACACCAGTCCCATGACTGACCCGAAGTTTATTTTGTTTTGTTTTACCTAAACTCGTGGGTGCCCAATTTTGTACGGGCAGTCAAGTAGTCGGGATTTACAGATATACTTGGAGAGCTTGGAGCAGGAGGCTTTAGGACTATATAGCTATTGTTTATACAGCTTTGTTGTAAGTGTTATGCTCTGATAATGTTACTGTATGCATATACTAATTTCAGTTCAAAGATATGTTATCTATTATATTTTGTTCGTTCCACTGTGAGACTCGTATTACTCTGATGTTGTATGTTTTTCTTCTTATATTCTAAGTTTGTATCTTATCACTTCTCACCTTCTAACTTCTTTCATGGACTATCCGGTGTTTTCAGTTCTTAGATGATCGACATTGTGTTGTATGCCGATACCCAAGGTCGCAAATTCCCCGGGTCATTACGGCGACCCTGGAGATCCAAGGGTTGCCCATAAGTGTGATCCTGAGACATGTGCTAGTGTGTCTCGAATCGGTGAGGAGACATCCCCTACCTCAACTCATAGATGAAATCCAATTTCCAATACATGACTGTAGGTTTTAGTTTTAAACCTATATGGCGACATAGTAGGATGGGGTATTATGCCATCTATGATTGATACATTTATATTCGAATTTGTTTTATACACTACGCACTTATAATGATATCAAAATGATTTGTTTTAAGACGTACCAAGCATGTTTGGCTATTAAAAGGGAAAACTTTATCCTCCGGCTTGCATTGCATTGTGTGATGGGACCTGCGTCTTATAATAGCTTCATTTTCCAAAAAGCATTGTGTTGTTTATAAAAAAACTTATTCCAAAGTATTCATGTGAGTGAACCTGTTTCGTGACATATGGCGTGGTCCCATGTTTTACCTTATTTTAAAGTAAAGTATAATAAATGTTTTAAGTTCTCACACTAGTCCCACGACTAACCCGGAGTTTATTCTTTTCGCCAAAACTCTGGGTGCCCATATTTTCCACACGGACAGTCAGTAGTTTTGGTTTTGTAGATTTCAAGTTAACAAGATCCTGGTTTACAGTTGGAGCTATATTACGAAAGCATTATATCCGTGTATTTCTTTCGGTTGTGGTAATTGATGTATTTCCATTGGGCGTTATATTTATGCATTTTATTTCTGCTGCTATGTAATTTATTCTCTTATATTGTATTTTCGCTATGTATATTATTTATTCGTACTCTGGTATTCTTCTACTCTAATGTAAATTGTTGTAAAAGCAATGAAATGTTTTGTTGTCTTGTGTTCGGATGTGTCATGTTCTCACGCAATCCGCGGTTTCCTACCTCTTTGGAGGTTGGGGGATTTCGGGTCGTATCAGGCGTGGTATCAGAGCTTTGGTTTACAAAGCTCGAGAACAAGACACATTAGACCCGAACAAAAGAATTCATCAGAGATAGAATTATTAACATTATATTTAAGAATACTCATTAGAGATAGGATCAGTAGCATCCTAGAATGAGAAACTCGTTAGAGATGGGTTTAGTAATGCCCTAGAATGAGTTGAGAGTGGCACATTTATAAGTGGTGTATTTGTGATTGTATGTATATAATCCGATCTTAGAAAATATATTTTTGAGTATATAAAAGTTATATGTTTAGAAAGTTGATTATCAACTGATTATTTATGTGATTGTTTGATTACTTATGACATCTGATTTAAATAAATTAGACGAAACCTTCGGCGATTTTTGATAATGAAAATACGAACACACTTGTTATTTACTTTTAATTGAGTTAATTTAAAACTAAATTGTAAGTTTAGTTAGAATTAGATATATACAACACATATATATTGAGCATGGCTTCACATTGAGTAGAGAAATAATTTGTGTGCCCGACAAACAGATGCCCCTTAATGAGTTGGTTATGTAATTATATTATTATATTATTATATTATAACTACTGTGAGTGATTTGGATGCGCTATTATGGTTGTTCTGTGTGAAATTTAAAACATACGCCATAGGATAGTAACAATAAATTATGGACTACATCACGTAACATACTACTGAAGATGGCATAGCATATCATATTCCATATAAGCATTTGGAGCTTATATGACCAGGTTTGGATTATCATATGAGCAAGATTCTTGTATGGCGAGTACTAAATTACAAGTTGTATTGAGGACTGATTATGGACTTAATAATTTATAACAGAAAAATTGCAGGATTTAATAACAAATCCTACACAGGTCTTGAGATGACAAAAAAATACACATGTCTCGTCTCTCTTGTTTTATTTCGGAGCATGGGTATGGGGAGAGCAGGGTATGTAAATCATAATGGGTGTGCACAATTAATTTGTATGCGATATACATGATTTATTTGACGCCTAATACGACATAATAAAATTTTCAGATCAACCTGTGCAAAGAAGGTTATAGCGAAAAATTTCAGAAATTTAGAGTGTTAGTCAAATTTCAGAGAAATTTGAAAGCTCTTAAAACCGAAAAGTTGAAGAAAGCAAGCCAGAATGAAAGTTGAATTGGTTAGTTAAACAACTTTCAGCTCCATTCTTTTTCAAGGACGAAAAAGTTTTAAGCGGGGGAGGTGGTAACAAACCGTATTTTTGGAACCAAATTAAAAAGAAATTAATTGATTTTCATAGAAATTAAATATTTTGAATGATTTATTTTGAGAATAAACGATTTAAAATTTATTTAATACGAAGTTATAACTTATAAATTCATAATTTATATATAATGAGCTTGTAATGGCGCGGTAGTTTGGAAATTTATATTTGAACTTTAGATGAATACGTAAATTTCAATATAAATCAGAATTAGATGAAACCAAAAACGTTGGGATCTAATTAATCATATCTTTCTAACGAATGGAAGAAATTGAGTTTTCAAGTAATAAATTTTAATTTATGTTCAAATTAAAATTTAGAATAGTCGCTATGAAAATTATAAGCTTTGTTTTTGAAAAATTTTAAAATTCGATTTTTAAAATCATCGCATAGCTTAAGTGAAATTTTGCTATGAAGCTCAGAATTCGACGAGACCAATTTCGTTGGAATCATAATAACAAATTATTGTTGGGTTTCAACATTCGCGTCAAACGGACTCAGTATGTGGTCGTACGAGGCAAAACCATTTGTTCAAAAACAGGCGATCAGTTTACAAAGGAACATTATAGAGGCGATCTCATAATTCGATTCCATTTTTTGGATTCATATCGTTAAATAATGGTAAAATCCAAAATGCCATAATTTTTGAAGTTAGCGTGTGGGCATGCAAGAAGAAAACGTATGCTAAAATCGCATGTTTTTGAACATTATTTGAGCCTGTTTGAGAAATTAAACGGAAGGTCAAACAAACTTGGAATTCAGCGAAACTTGATGCGTTGGATTCATATTGATGTACATTATCTTGTATCTAAAATCCGTGACAAACGGAGATCGTTTGCGGTCGAGCGATTCGGAGAGAAATGAGCATATAATCTCTTTTTTCCTTTTCTTTTTCATTTTCCTCCTCTTTTTCTCCTTTCTTCACAAAAATGGCCTCCCTCCTCTCAAATTGCAGACTCCCCTAGCCCCACTGTCGCTCCTCTACCATCGTCCACCCATCCTCCTCCTCTCCTCCTCTCTCCTTCTCTCTCCTTCTCTTTCTCTAAAAACCTTAGACCTAAATTGCAAACCCTAGCCTCGTTAGACCCCACTATCGAGCCACCACCACCCCAGCCACTGTCAGACCCCTACTGCAGACTAGTCAGGCCCTCACCTCCAGAAGTGGGCCTCGCCTCCCCCAAAATCTCTTCATTTTCAAATTTTCCCGCATTAAAATTTAAAATAGTCCCCGTCCTTCTTTACGCAATACTCGTCGATCAGTGCATTTCTGGCCGAGGCTCTGCAAACGAAAGTTGTAGCTCTTGTTTTTCTCTACAAATTTAACATATCAAAATCAAATTTTGGAGCTGCTCAGAAAAAGTGTTTGATGATCGCAGACTTGGAGCGAAGATTCGCGATTTCTGGCGAATTGGTGCATTTTTGGAAGAAAGTTCACTAGGCAAAAGGTGTCTGGAATGACGTTTTTGTGCTAATTACATGATTTGGTGAAGATTGGAGGTCACATGCACATTCTAGATCCAAAATGCTGAATTTGATTCGGATAGTGACACACGGCGAGTGCGTGATAAGAAAATTCTACATAAGAAGTATCGTGGTGTTTGGTTTAGCTTATGGGTGAGAACTTCTATCTTAAATTGGTATATTAGAATTGTTAGTTAGTTATTCATTTTAAGTTGCAGTTTAGAAATTGTATCATGTAGTTATATTATCCCTTTTTGGATTTCTACACTTGAACTATTAAGAAATCATTTGCATTAGAAGCGCTATATAAATATGTGACACTCGCATGACATACGACATGGATGGACACTTGTGGTGCCTTAAATGGCATTTGATAGTTGAGTATTTATTTATTTATGATTATGGTGTATGCATTGTATGCGAGTGATGATTCATTAATTAATTGTTATTGGTTGAAAACCGCACATGGGTCTTGAGATGATATTTGACTCACACATCTCCCTTGTGTGAAATTGTGATTAATTGGTTGATTGACGGATTTATATGAGCGTCAATTATTTGATTGAAGCTTATACGAAAATAAAATGTATATTGGATGTCATTTTGGATGTTGATAGTTGTTTGCAACTATCGTTGGATATTAATGATGAATGTAATCCATATAAATTTATTTATATGGATATTGGTTGAAATTTTATTCTAACTCAGAATAAACATGAATATTTTTATAATCTAATATTCAGTGAAAATTTGAAGTTTGATTTTGATGTCCGATTTTGGATGGGCACAAAAATATAAAATATATGAAGATAACTCAGAATAAACATGAATATTTTTATAATCTAATATTCAGTGAAAATTTGAAGTTTGATTTTGATGTCCGATTTTGGATGGGCACAAAAATATAAAATATATGAAGCCGAGTTAATATAAAACGCTATTTTAACTCGAATGGATTTATATATCGATTTTGTTCATTTTTCAAATAAATATCGAGAAGATTGAATTTCAAAATATTACATTTTGAAAATACTATCATTTTGAGATCATAATAAAATGCAATGTTCAATTTTAATTTAAATTAGTAATGGAAGTGAAATCATTTTAAAAGGAATGTATAAATGTTCTATCAAATACATTCTTGAATAGAAATCTACGATATATATTATATATATTCAAATGGTTTGAATATAATGCATCGCGCAATGACCGTTCGCTAATTTCAACCATTAACTTGAAATGGACGTAACGGGAGATCCGACCGTCAGATTCTCCTAAATCCGGAACCGTTGGATTCGTATCGAAAAGATTTTTCCAATGAATATATGAGATTCAAATTTGAACGATTTGATTTTAAATATGTCCAAATCAGTTTTGGAAAAGGTCGTTATGGATGCAGTTCGGGAGCCGATCTTGGAAACCGACTGCTAGGGCCTTGGTAAAATTAATAAACATGTGAATAAATTATGTAAAATCATAATAAACAATTTGGAAAAATTTTGGATTAAATATTCCACATTTAAAAAGACAAAAGATATTTTTATCCGAATGAACTAGTTAATAACTAGAATAATGATCCAATGAGTTTTAGAAATAATAAATTGGATTTGCAAATGGTTTTTAACGTAACCAGAAGTTTCCAACACATAAATTTGAATTGAATGGGGAATGGGATTTTTGCGTTTGTTTTGAATGGTATTTTCATTAATACTGTACTTGAACCCATTTGTGAATAGAATGAACCATTTCATTAGGATTTAGAGAAGTTTTTAAGTTTACTTAACTAAATTGGAATTGACTGGAATTCGATTCATAATAATCAAAATGAGCTCCTGTGAAGGAAGACGTTTAATATTTATGAAATTTAAAAGGCTTTGCCTCTATTCCACTTATATAGTACAGGTCGGATACGGAAATTTATATCGATTATAAATTATTCAGATTTCCATGAAATGTCTATATTAAATGGAAGATGATTTTGGGTTTACTATGAACAGTGTTTTTATATGACATTTAATCTTTAACCCATGTAAAGACAAGATTAATTTCCAAAGCTTGAATATTCATTAAGTAATGATTTTTTAATATTAAAACTAAGTTGGAGTTTTAATATATCTTTAATTAGATTGAAAGTTAAATGGTAATTAAATTTACTAAACATGAGAAGTATTCGAGATGTACTATAACCAGTTTTACTCCAAACGACAGTTAAATCTTTAATTATATTTGAACGTGAAATGGTAATTAAATTTAACAATAACATAGTGGTTGTTAGATATGGAGTACTACCAGTTTTGCTCCATGGGATGAATAGGTTAGGATTGGAATAAATAAAATGAATGGTTACTTCGGTAAGACTCGATAATCCCGACTAGTTATATAAACCTTAATTTGGTTTAAGTTGTGATAAGATATAATAAAATCTTTTGTAAGGGTTATCAAAGAAAGATATAAACAAGAGGTTTAAATGAATTAAATCTTTGATAAGATTAATGGAAATAATTCCAAGTATAAAGAATATTTGAATAAAAGAATATTCTAGATTGGAATGAGGAGTATGATGTGTTTATATATCAATTGATTATAAGATGCGCAAGTTATTCGAAAAGACCGGGTTTAACCCATTCTGAATAACTGTTATGACGACCAAAAGTCGAAGATATTGAAGACGGTGCAAGATCGACAATCTTCACATCGAATGGATTACTACTGATGCCCTAGATGGAGTTGCATCCTTAAAGGGGTTATAGTGGTAGTTGTCTGGATGTATTTGTTGATTATTTGGATACGCGAGGGCTTCTCTCCTGTATTGGACATATGGGATGAGGAATGAGGTGCGTCTAATTTCGTTCAGACCCAAAACGGACTTGTGAATGGATTGTGTCTGACATTGTATTGTGTTCTATACTCGTTAATCTCTGCTAAATATATATTTTTTGGTGGCGGAGAATTTATTCTCTTGCTTAATGCCCTTCTTTGGGACGTACAAACTTAGAGATTATATATTGGTAGAAATCAATGGTATGGTATGGATTGAAAATGTGGTATGCTAAGATGCAAATGATCAAGGCTTTTGTTGAAAAGCAGGGCCTTGTGGATTATGATCAAAGCACGACCTTAAGTAGCATAGCTTTGTGTATTGTGTTAATTCGAGAGCCTTGCACCCCGGTATGAGTCAAAAAAGGGATAGTGACTACAGGGAGTGCATGCGTTTCTTTCTAACTAGAAGTGGTGTCACGGTATGGAGCCCAGACATTTTTTACTTATGTGGTTGATGGATAGCGAGGTTCCTCGGATATAGAGCTGACTAAAAGGCTCGATTGATATGTCCCACATGACCGGGAAACCTATTGTTTAGGATTAACTAATCCATAAATAATAGGTGTGAACCGACCCTGAAGATCCAAGGGTTGCCCATAGGTGTGATCCTAAGACATGTACTAGAGTGTCTCGAACCGGTGAGGAGACATCCCTTTCCTAGACTCATAGGTGGAGTCCAATTTCCAATACATAACTGTCGGTTTTAGTTGTAAACCTATATGGAGACAATGTAAGATGGGGTACTATGCCGTCTATGATTGATACATTTATATTTGAATGTGTTATATACACTATGCACTTATAGTAATTTCAAAATGATTTGTTTTAAGACATACCAAGCATGTTTGGCTATTACAAAAGAAAACTCTATTCTCTGGCTTGTGTGGCATTGTGTGATGGCACCTGAGTCTTATAATAGCTTCATTTTCCAAAAAGCATTGCGTTGTTTATAAATTGTTTTATTTCAAAGTATTCATGGGAGTGAACTCGTTCCGTGACATACGGCGTGGTCCCGTGATTTACCTTATTTTAAAGTAAAGTTTAATACTGTTTTAAGTTCTCATACGAGTCCCATGACTGACCTGGAGTTTGTTATTTTTGCCTAAACTCTAGATGCCCATATTTTCACATGGGAAGTCCTTAGTTTTGGTCTTGCATATTTCTACTTAACAGGATCCTAATTTACAGTCGGAGCTACATTCGGAAAGCTTTGTATCTGTGTATTTCTTTTGGTTGTGGTGGTTGATGTATTTCCATTGTGCGTTGTACTTATGCATTTAATTTTAGTTGCTATGTAATTTATTGTCTGATATTGTTTTTTTTTTGGCAAAGCCAACGGGGTTGAGTGGTCCCCTTCCACTTTATTGATATACCATAAGACGAGTATGTAACACCACACGTCCATTAATGTCACTCACAAAGGGAATGCATTAACTTCCATGGAGGTTTTAAGTGAATATAGAACAGAAAAATTATAACAAGACAGATAATAAGTAGTACTTGGAAATCAAAAACTTTATTTTATTGCAGCAGAAATTAAACATGTTTGTTACATCATAAATCCATAAATCAGAGTCAAGTATCCATCTTAATAAAACAAAATACATAACCCCATTACATAAATAGCCATTAAAGAAGATAACAAGCTGGACTTTACTTCAACGGTCCATGCTTTCCAAACGAGAGATAAAGCAATCCAATCACACTCCGCTAGAGCTGGGCCCACCCTGAGGAACTGGAGGGGGAAAAAGGATAGAAATAGAGGGGGTCAGACATAAAGTCTGGCGAGTATGATAATTCAAACAATACTGTTATCAAAATAATTAGACTAAGGCATAAGCTGGAAAACAAGGAAATGTCTATGAACTATTGGATATGGAAGAGCAGATAAAGATAGCGTTAAAGGCACACCTAATTACTAACGAATAATTACTACACTGCACCACACCAGTCACCCTCAAAGTTGATCCCACTTGCTTCACTTGCGTTGCCACCGCTAACCCGTTTGGCCTCTTACAGTCTAGCCCAGTATGCGTGTCCCATCCTCGACTTGGGTCGAGCCCACAAAGATACGTTTGGGTTACTGGTTGAAATGGGCCCCCACAAGCTATCCACCTAAGCTTGTCCCCACTAGTATATCCCACATAACCCTCTTCTTAGTCATGTTCATTTACATGTGTGTTTGGTTAAGTCTTACTAATCGTATTTCAAATGCCACTAAAGGCAACCACTAGATTCCTCATGCCACCCAAGGCACCTACTTAACCCCCATGTCCCACCTTACATGTTTATCTGGTTAAGTATTTCTTAATTCATTCAGGCCATAACCTCATAAAGACCTCTCACATTAGACTGGCATTTATGGCAGCTGGATTTGCCGGGCGGGTCTGGGCAGTCTTACACCATAAAAGAGTCTAACCTCGTGTCTTTACAACTGTTATGCTTTAATTTGGGCCTAGGACCTCTCACATTGGTCTGACATTTGTGACTACTGGATTTGCTGGTCGGGTCCGGGCAGGTTTACGTCACAAACGAGTCCAACCTCGTGTCCTAAGCATTGATTAACACTTATAATCTTTTACCCCAGTTTTAATAATTCCCTATTCAAATTATTAATTAATTCCAATTTTAATGATGCCCATAATTGACTCAATTTTGGCCATCCACTCATGGCATGCAAAATCATATCAATTGCACCCCAACTTCTTAATATTAAATCTTTAATTTTTACCCCTACCCTACGTTATACGTTCGCTTATTCAACGCAAAATATACGTTAGACTCGAATAGTCTAACTCATAGCACAAAGATAAATTATCACAACATATAGACAAATAAAATAGATCTAATCATAATAGGGGTGAAACTTGCATGTGTGATAGATGTCCCACACCTAGACTTGCATAGGCAAAACTACAACTTGCATAAAACTACACATGTAATGGATCTAAAGGTGTCAACTTGTTTGGTTAAATGTCACAACTTAAATAATATGATCATAATCCCAATTCATGTATAAACTGGCATATGTGGTTTATGCAACATAATGATGGTGTAAACAAGCATCTAACCCATAGAACTCACACATGTCATTGCATAATTCTAGATCTAAATAGATGTCATGGCATATGTTCATAATCTTTACTAATCAATCTAAACTTGCATACATGATTTATCATATAAATCAACATAGCCCAAATAATATCAACATTATGACTTGATTAACATGAACTAATTAGCATAGATAATAACATCATGATTTTATAACATGTATGATTTATCACAACTTAGCATAGAAAATTACAACCTATACAATATCATCATAGCATAATTTACAACATATAGGATATCATCATCACATAACATAGGATTTACAGCATACATGATAGCATAAGGTTTACAACAACATATATGATAATTCACATAATTTTCTTATGATCCATATCACATCTCAATCTAATTAGTTTAATAATAATCTTGTGAAGATCATCATACTCACAATTAGAGAAGAAAGAGAGCCTTGATTTGCTTTAGAGTTGAGTAGAATTAGGGTTTTGATTAGCTTTCTTCCTTCTTAGTTGGCGGCGGCTACACTGAGTTCCATGGTTGCGGTATGACGGTGGCTATTCTATTTTTCATGTGAATTAGAGTGAGAGACTACCTAGGTATTTATAGAGTTTAGGATTTATTTAGACCGTTAGATCAACTCAGAACTAACCTGAACCGTTAAATTAGCCGACTCAGCCCTAAAGACACATCAGCAGCTCAAGATTGTGCTCAGCCAAACCCTAGCCGACTGGACCAGGTCGACACCCAGGTCGACTGCCCAGTCGACTCCCCAGTCGACCTGGAGGGGGTGTCGACTGCCCAGTCGACTCCCCAATCGACCTGGGGTGCTGGGCGGGAAATTTCCCGCATAGCCTGCTTGACTTCGAATTTTAAATTTTAAATTTTCTGAAATCTGTTTTGAATTTTCTGAAACTTCCGATGGCCATATCTCCTTCATACGAAGTCCAAATCACGCAATCTCGGACTCTGTTTCAACCAGAATTCCGGGACGAACACAATAGCGCAACCCGTTTCCCTTAATTCTCACATATGAAATTAATTATTCTTTAATTTGTGAATATTAATATTAACATAATTATGGGGTGTTACATTCTCCCCTCCTTAAAGGATTTCGACCCCGAAATCTCCATGTCAAGAAGAATGTATATCCTAACATCCAATCATCCATCTACACAACCATCAAACACAGGCATCCATTGTCCTTATAAAGTTTCTAATGCTTTCATGTTTAAATGCACAGTGTGTGTATATGTCCATATCTAGTGCAAAATCAGGCGGTCCACTGATTCAGTTGACCTCCTTAATGCAAATCATGATAGTGCCATGCGTCCATTAAGTATGCAAAAGTTCCTTAATGCTACATATTATCTCTTTATGCGTGCACAACCATCATCTGAATGCAGCATCCGTATGATAATACAATCATCATACATCCATTTTACTAAATACATCCATTTATATGCAATATGCAATATGAAGTGATTGAGCCGATCTAGTTCCTAAAGTGTGTGTATATGCATCCACGAGCAACCACTAGAAAACACTTGCATCCACTTTGCATCCATCATACATAACATGTCTCAAACACATGTTTCAACCATTGGATTATCCTAACTAAAGGTCAAGAATACTAGCAAGAGGATACTCTAAAGGTAAGGTAAGTACAAGCTAAGCGATAAAGGAGAAATTAAAGGACATACCCTCAAAAAGAAAAGGGTACAACGAACGCATCTTCTCTTCCGTCTCCCAAGTAGTGTTGCTCTCATCATCTCCCCATTGTACTTTGACTAGTCTGACCTCTCGATTTCTCAGCTTCTTAATCTCTGACCCAAGAATGCGCGTAGGAGCTCGTCAAATCGTCGCATCACGCTCTATCTCCACCTCTCTAAGTATGTTTGGCTCTACCACCTCCGCGGTCTCGTGTATGCACTTCCTCAAATGTGATATATGGAATACGTCGTGTACACCACTAAGTCTCTCCGGCAACTCCACTCTATACGCCATCTGTCCAATCTTCTTCTTAATAGGAAACGGTCCTACGAACCTTGGTGCTAATTTCCCAATGGACCCAAACCGAACAACGTTCCGTAATGGAGACACTTTGATAAAGACCATGTCCCCAACGTCAAACTCAAGATCTGTCCTCCTCTTATCCGCATAAGATTTCTGCCTATCTTGCGCTGCTTTCATCCTCCTTCGAATCAAGTCGATCTTCTCCGAAGTCTCCCTAATCATATCGGGCCCAAGTAAGATCTTATCCGTAGATTCCCACCAACATGTAGGTGGACGACAAGGTTGTCCATAAAGAGCTTTGAAAGGTGCCATGCCAATGCTAGACTGAAAGCTGTTATTATATGCGAACTCCACCAATGGAAGATGCTCTTCCCATGTATCCCCAAAGTCTAGGATACATAGCCTCAAAAGATCTTCTAGAATACGATTCACCCTCTCGGTCTGGCCGTCCGTCTGAGGATGATACGCGGTGCTCAAACATAACTGATTCCCTACCGCCTCTTGCAAGTTCTTCCAAAATTCGCTAGTGAAGATAGGATCGCGGTCGCTTACTATGCTAGAAGGAACACCATGCAAACGAACTATCTCTCGAACGTATACCGAAGCTAACCATGGAGCAGTCCTCTTACTCTTCACGGGAATAAAATGGGCGCTTTTAGTAAGTCTATCTACTATAACCTAAATCCCCATATTACCCTTCCTTGATCTTGGTAATCCATCCACAAAGTCCATCGAGACACTTTCCCATTTCCATAGTGGAACCTCCAATGGGTGAAGCAACCCACCGGGTTTCTTTTGCTCCGCTTTTACTTGTTGGAACACCAAGCATCTAGCGACATACTCGGCCACATCCCTCTTCATACCGGCCCAAAAGAAAACTCGCTTCATGTCTTTGTACATTTTATCCCCGCCGGGATGAATGGTCATCTTCGAATGATGTGCATCATCAAGAATAGCCTTCCTCAAGTCTTTGTCTCTTGGTACACAAAGTCTACTATCCCTACGTAACCAACCCTTATCATCTAGGGTATACCTACGGAGATGGCTTGATGACTCCCCTCTTTTGAGCTTCTCTACTAACTCAACCAACTGTGGGTCGTCTCGATGTGCCTCACCAATCCGTCCCAAAAGCGTAGGCCTGACCTCCAAGGATGCTAGTAAACCGGGTACAAAGTCAACGGAAGGTCTAAATTCAAACATAGAGATGAATTCTAAGTTTTGCCATTCAACAAACAACGGACTCAAGGACAGCCTTTTCCTACTTAAGGCGTCTGCCACCACGTTACCCTTGCCAGGGGTATATGCGATTTCGAAATCGTAGGACGCTAAAAACTCCATCCACCTTTGCTGCCATAAGTTCAAGTCCTTCTGAGAGAATAAGTATTTTAAAGATTTGTGGTCAGTGAATAATTCGAATTTCTCGCCAAGAAGATAATGAAGCCAAGACTTAAGCGCAAAAACAATAGCGGCCAACTCTAGGTCATGTGTAGGGTAATTTTTCTCATGCTCTCTCAACTGCCTTCCACTATAGGCTATTACCCTACCCTCTTGCATTAAGACTGCGCCTAGACCTATCCCACAGGCATCGGTATAAACAGTAAACGGCTTACTCCCGTCTGGCAGCACTAAGACTGGAGCTGAGGTCAAAGCTCTCTTTAAACGTTGGAACGCATCATCACAATTTACGTCCCATGTGAAAACTAGGTTCTTCTTCGTCAAACGTGTCAATGGAGCTAATATCTTTGCGAAGTCTTTGGTAAACTTCCTATAGTAGCCAGCCAACCCCAAGAAACTTCTCACTTCGGTAGCATTTTTAGGGACCTTCCAATCTTGGATGGCCACCACCTTCGCGGGATCCACAGCTATCCCCTCTTTGGAAACCACATGCCCTAAGAATTGTACTTCCTTCCTCCAGAAGTGACACTTAGAAAATTTAGCTTTAAGGTTATGCGCTCGTAGGGTCTCCAACACTTCCCTAAGATGTAGGGCATACTCTTCTTCATCCTTAGAAAAGATCAAGATGTCGTCTACAAAGACCACCACGAATTTATTAAGGTACTCCCTAAACACCCTACTCATTAAATCAACAAAGTATGCGGGGGCGTTTGTCAAACCGAAGGGCATCACTAGCCATTCATAGAAACCGTCCGGAGTCCTAAAGGCAGTCTTGTCAATGCTATCCTCAGCCACTCTCAACTGATGGAAACCAGTGGCTAAGTCCAACTGCGAAAACACTGAGGCGCCCACTAACTGATCGAAGAGATCGTCAATCCTCGGCAGTGGGTGTCTGTTCTTCTTAGTAAGCTTATTAAGTTATCTATAGTCCACACAAAGTCTAAGGGACCCATCCGACTTCGTGGAAAATACTACTGGAGCACCCCACTCCGATATACTTCGTCTTATGAACCCCTTCTCAAGCAACTCCTTCACTTGCTTATTGAGTTCCCTCCTTTCACGAGGAGCCATGTGGCGTACTGGCAAAGATACTGGTTTTGCATTATCCACAAGATATATTAGAAAATCTATCTCCCGCTTCGGAGGCAAGCCCTTCACCTCCTCAAACACATCCGAGTATTCTCGGACCACTCTAACAGATCGTAGATTCTCCACCGATGCGTCAAGCGATTCTAGATAACTTAGCATAACGGAATTTATGGGATTACAAAAGATTTCGAGAGCGTTACCAAGGTGAGTCATGAGCCTAACTACTCTCCTTTCACAATCAAGAACAGCCCCATTTCTGGATAACCAATCCATTCCCAAAATTAGCCCATAGCCCGTGAAGCCCAAAACAAAAGCATCACATCTAAACTCAACGCTATGTATAGAAATTTTCAAATCCAAACACATCATGGACAAATAAGCTGAGCCCCCAATTGGATTCGAAACAACTAAGGGATCCTCTACTAAACTGGTGTTTAAGTGCAGTGATTCAACTAATGACGTAGAGATAAACGAATGCGATGCGCCCGAATCGAATAAGGTACGGACAGGATGATCAAACAGAAAAACTAAGCTTTAAACGGAAATGGTTCTACCTCGTTCTTGCAGTGGTGGGACCACGAGAGCCTGAACTTGTCCCCTTGCCTGCCCTGGTGCCATAAGAGCCTGCACCTATCCTCCCGAGGTAGACCCTGCCCTCTGCCCCTTCTTTGGGCAGTCCTTCACTAGATGTCCTGCTTCGCCACTGTGAAAACAACCAGTCTTCTTTTTCTTTCTGCAATCCTTACTGAGATGGCCTGGTGTCCCACAGTTAAAGCATCTTTTCTTTCCTTTGCCATTATTGTCTTTACCACCCTTCTTGTTTTGCTGTTGTGGTTTCTTCTGATCTCCTTTCTTCTTGGGTGCCTTATTAGCATTAGCGCCTTTCTCCTCGTGCATGAGTGCCATGTCTACTAGCTTCTCAAAGGTGGCCCCCATAGGGATGTGGGTCATAGCCAACCCTTGCAACGGTTCATTCAAGATATTAACGAACCTCAGAGCCTTCTTCTCCGGCGTGTTCACTAAGTCCAAGCAAAACCTTGCTAACTGATTAAATTTGTTGACATATTCTTTAACTGATGAGCTTCCTTGCTTTAATGTCAAGAACCTTTCCATATATAGATTCTCTTCTACCCTTGAGAGAAACATTGCCTCAAACCTACGTCTGAAATCCGCCCAAGATTCAACAGGACGCTACCCATTAGTGACCTCCCACCAAAACGAGGCCTCTCCCTTCATTAACCAAGCTGCTAATTTGACTTTCCTCCCTTCTTCTACTTCAAAGATTTCTAGCAATTCTTCCACCTCCTTAAGCCAATCTCTAGCTTCCACAAATGTTTCAGACCCTTGAAAAGGTTTTCCACCCATAGCCTTAAATTCCTTGCACGTCTTTGCAAAAGTATCAACGCGAAGAGGAGGAGGAGAAGGAATGGGTGCAACTGGTGGTGGAGGAACACTGGCTGGACCTGCAGCGGCCCTAGCCTCTAATGACCTCCTATACCATCCTGGTATCGTTACACCATCCAGAAGGTTAAGATCTTCAGCCATGCTGAAACGAAAAAAAGGAAAGATTCAAAATGGAGAGTTCGAAAGATAAAGACATGGCTATTGGGGATTATGTTTTTCATAAAAACTTTCCTCTTTAAATTACTCATCAAGACATGTTTTTGAAAATACTTCTTCCAAAAATACTTTGAAAAATAGTTTTTCTAAAAAAAATTATCTGTTATGGTAACCTTAAGCTCTGATACCACGTGTAACACCCCACATCCATTAATGTCACTCACAAAGGGAATGCATTAACTTCCATGGAGGTTTTAAGTGAATATAGAACAGAAAAATTACAACAAGACAGATAATAAGTAGTACTTGGAAATCTAAAACTTTATTTTATTGCAGCGGAAATTAAACATGTTTGTTACATCATAAAACCATAAATCAGAGTCAAGTACAATATCCATCTTGATAAAACAAAATACATAACCCCATTACATAAATAGCCATTAAATAAGATAACAAACTGGACTTTACTTCAACGGTCCAAGCTTTCCAAACGAGAGATAAAGCAATCCAATCAAACTCCGCTAGAGCTGGGCCCACCCTGAGGACCTGGAGGGGAAAAAGGATAGAAATAGAGGGGGTCAGACATAAAGTCTGGCGAGTATGATAATTCTAACAATATTATTATCAAAATAATTAGACTAAGGCAAAAGCTGGAAAACAAGGAAATGTCTATGAACTATTGGGTATGGAAGAGCAGATAAAGATAGCGTTAAAGGCATACCTAATTACCAACGAATAATTACTACACTGCACCACACCAGTCACCCTCAAAGTTGATCCCACTTGCTTCACTTAGAAATTATATAAATAGCCTTGCGTACCCCTAGCTGACTACATAGGTGCCGCCTGCCCCTATCTCCGCTAGGTGAACCCCACTACCCACTTTCGATCGGCTCCCTACTCGTAGATACCCGTGCTGGCCCCATAGTGGGGTGTATCACTCCCCTAAAGTGGCAACCCGATACAACTTGAGAATGCACGGCTTATACCTACACGATGCAACAACGTCTTACTTACCAGCCTGGGTCCACACACGTATATGAAACCCGTTGGACTTGCGTTGCCACCGCTAACCCGTTTGGCCTCTTACAGTCCAGCCCAGTATGCGTGTCTCGTCCTCGACTTGGGTCGATCCCACAAAGATACGTTTGGGTTACTGGTTGAAATGGGCCCCCACAAACTATCCACCTAAGCTTGTCCCCACTAGTATATCCCACTTAACCCTCTTCTTAGTCATGTTCATTTACATGTGTGTTTGGTTAAGTCTTACTAATCGTATTTCAAATGCCACCAAAGGAAACCACTAGATTCCTCATGCCACCCAAGGCACCTACTTAACCCCCATGTCCCACCTTACATGTTTATCTGGTTAAGTATTTCTTAATTCATTCAGGCCATAACCTCATAAAGACCTCTCACATTAGACTGGCATTTATGGCAGCTGGATTTGCCGGGCGGGTCCGGGCAGTCTTACACCATAAAAGAGTCTAACCTCGTGTCTTTACAACCGTTATGCTTTAATTTGGGCCTAGGACCTCTCACATTGGGCTGACATTTGTGACTATTGGATTTGCCGGTCGGGTCCGGGCAGTTTTACGTCACAAACGAGTCCAACCTCGTGTCCTAAGCATTGATTAACACTTATAATCTTTTACCCCAGTTTTAATAATTCCCTATTCAAATTATTAATTAATTCCAATTTTAATGATGTCCATAATTGACTCAATTATGGCCACCCACTCATGGCATGCAAAATCATATCAATTGCACCCCAACTTCTTAATATTAAATCCTTAATTTTTACCCCTACCCCACGTTATACGTTCGCTTATTCAACGCAAAATATACGTTAGACTCGAATAGTCTAACTCATAGCACAAAGATAAATTATCACAACATATAGACAAATAAAATAGATCTAATCATAATAGGGGTGAAACTTGCATTTGTGATAGATGTCCAACACCTAGACTTGCATAGGCAAAATACAACTTGCATAAAACTACACATGTCATGGATCTAAAGGTGTCAACTTGTTTGGTTAAATGTCACAACTTAAATAATATGATCATAATCCCAATTCATGTATAAACTGGCATATGTGGTTTATGCAACATAATGATGGTGTAAACTAGCATCTAACCCATAGAACTCACACATGTCATAGCATAATTCTAGATCTAAATAGATGTCTTGGCATATGTTCATAATCTTTACTAATCAATCTAAACTTGCATACATGATTTGTCATATAAATCGATATAGCCCAAATAATATCAACATTATGACTTGATTAACATGAACTAATTAGCATAGATAATAACATCATGATTTTATAACATGTATGATTTATCACGACTTAGCATAGAAAATTACAACCTATACAATATTATCATAGCATGATTTACAACATATAGGATATCATCATCACATAACATAGGATTTACAACATACATGATAGCATAATGTTTACAACAACATATATGACAATTCACATCATTTTCTTATAATCCATATCACATCTCAATCTAATTAGTTTAATAATAATCTTGTTATGATCATCGTACTCACAATTAGATAAGAAAGAGAGTCTTGATTTGCTTTAGAGTTGAGTAGAATTAGGGTTTTGATTAGCTTTCTTCCTTCTTAGTTGGCGGCGGCTACACTGAGTTCCATGGCTGCGGTATGACGGTGGCTATTCTATTTTTCATGTGAATTAGAGTGAGAGACTACCTAGGTATTTATAGAGTTTAGGATTTATTTAGACCATCAGATCAACTCAGAACTAACCTTAACCGTTAAATTAGCCAACTCAGCCCTAAAGACACATCAGCAGCTCAAGATTAGGCTCAGCCAAACCCTAGCCGACTGGACCAGGTCGACACCCAGGTCGACTGCCCAGTCGACTCCCCAGTCGACCTGGGGGGTGTCGACTGCCCAGTCGACTCCCCAGTCGACCTGGGGTGCTGGGCGGGAAATTTCCCGCCTAGCAAGCTTGACTTCGAATTTTAAATTTTAAATTTTCTGAAATCTGTTTTGAATTTTCTAAAACTTCCAATGGCCATATCTCCTTCATACGAAGTCCAAATCACGCAAACTCGAACTCTATTTCAACCAGAATTCCGAGTCGAACACAATGGCGCAACCCGTTTCCCTTAATTCTCACATCTGAAATTAATTATTCTTTAATTTGTGAATATTAATATTAACAGAATTACGGGGGTTACAGAGTACATAGAAACAAAGAGGATACACAACAAATGAAAATGCAGAGACAAAGTATATCAATGCCTACACGAAGCTAAAAATGAAAAAACAAAGAAAAGAAAAACAAAACTAGCCAAAAATTCTAGGATCGAAGATAAACTTTATGTGTTTGAGGCCCTCCCGGATGTATGGCCAAACAAGTTGTTTCCATTGGCCAAAGTTGAGATTGCATTGAGGATCGTAAACTCTCCTACATCGTTCATTCCAAATGTTGCTGACAATCTTTTTTAAAACAAGGTTAAAGACACTTCCTCTCTTATCCTTCCCTCTAGCCTTCCTTCGGATGTCCTCCCAGGTGAAATGAGTGTTGTCGCCGATCATGCTTCCATTGAGAAGCTCCCGTGCATCAGCCCACAGTTTGTTGGTGACTGCACATTCGAAGAAAAGATGCTGAATGGTATCGTTCTCCCTATTACACAGCTGATAGAGAAGGTCCACAACCATGCCATAAGCTACCATTTTGTCCTTTGTATGCACTATGCCATTCAGAATTTTCCACATGCACACCTTTTCCTTAGCACAATTATCATTCCTCCAAACACTTTTATGCCACCTGCAAATTTGCATAGTTGTAACACCCAAAAATTGAAAATACAGAGCTTTAATGGGGAAAAAATATTCCTTTCCAATTCCATATAGCACACAAGCTGTTAACATTAGTGGTGTTGTAGTTCTGAATTCTATCCCAGGAGTTTTGGTATGCTGATTTGATGTTTTGGGTAGTACAAAACGATTCCCGTGAAAAATAGAAGATACCCTGCAGTTTTGGCCAATGCCACTTTGCACCATTTCTTGATAAGTGAGTTCATGGGCGAGAATGACTCCAAAATCTAACCAAGGCTTCGTCCAGAAGTTGAGCCTTTGAAAAGTCGCCATCCTATGTTTAAAGTGCAGAAGAATCAAAGGTCTAAGTTTAATCATGGATCTCCAAACTCAGTTATGGGATTGTAATACATTGAATGTTCAGTAACTTTTATTCTTGAGCACATGCTTAATAGACCAACTCACCTATAAACTATCAACCTGCATAAGAATGTCAGCAATATGTTTTGCCAAAGCAGCACGATTCCAAATGGTATTGTTAATTATACCCAAGCCTCCATAAATGATTGGCTTCTTGAGCTTATTAAAAGCGATAGGAGAAATGTATTTCTGGTGAATATTCCCTTTCCAAAAATATCTCATGAAGGTCGTCTGAATCATGTATAATAATTTTTGAGGGAGGATGAAGGCGCGAGCCCAGTAAACATGCATGGCACATACTACTGATTTTATCAATACCAATCTACCTGCTTGACTTAAGTGTTTGTAGACCAGCAATTAAGTTTATCTACAATTTTGGTTAAAAGGGAAGTAATTGCAAGGTGGTTATTCTAAACGTGGCAAGAGGGACGTCCAGATAACTAATTGTAGAGGCGTTATGCTTTAAACCAGTAAGGTGGTGAATCTGGTTCACAACATCCATAGGCATGCCAGCAGCCATGAATTCCAATTTTTCCTTGTTAACTCTTAAATCAGTCATAGAATAAAATTTGTCGAGTGTGTTCATTATGTTAGTGAGTGTACTAGCGGTTGGTTTGCAGAAAATAATCAGGTCGTTAGCAAACATAAGGGAAGTTATTCTAAGATTATTGCATTTAGGGTGAAGATCGTACTTATTACTATCGACAAGATTATCTAACATTCTAGTGAGAAGCTCCATAATAGTAATGAAAA
This sequence comes from Allium sativum, assembly GCA_030737875.1. NCBI lineage: Eukaryota > Viridiplantae > Streptophyta > Magnoliopsida > Asparagales > Amaryllidaceae > Allium > Allium sativum. Next base: position 1,050,405,606 of record CM060913.1, read on the forward strand.
TACAGGCCGAAATTGGATCACCCTGACAAATACTCTGTTTACTGGAAAAAAAAACAGCAGGACTACCCATTCACATTGACGGAAAAATTAGTTGTACTGATACAAGCGTAAATCCAAGCATTGAAACAAGTCGGGAAATTCATTAAACTAAGCATTCTAGTTGTAGATTCCCATTGGATTGTGTCAAAGGCTTTTCTAATATCTAGTTTCATCATAAGCCTAGGGGAAATGTTTGCAGTTTTTTACCCTTTTAACAGTTCATGAGCCAAAATCACGTTGTCAAGAATGTTTCTTTTAGGAAGAAGAGTAGCTTGATTTGAACAAATGATAGACGGAAGCACGGTTTTGAACCTATTAGCAAGAATTTTGGCAATGCATTTATAAATAGTATTGCAACGTGATATAGGCCTAAATTGGTTAACATTATTAGTGTTATGGACTTTTGGGATTAGCGCAATAATAGTATTATTAAAAGAATGCATCATCTTGCCTTTTTTAAATAATTGTTGCACTGCTTTGTTAACATCAGACTCGACAATTTTCTAGCATTTTTTATAAACATATGCATCAAACCCATCGGGGCCGCCACACGAGTTACGATTAAGGGAATGCATAGCCTCCTTAATCTCGTTAACACTAACAACAGTGCCTAAATTATAACACTGAAGGGAGCTTAAAGAGGGGAGAAAAATGTGATCAATTTCATCAATGTTCGGTTTAAAGTTATCAACATTCCCAAATAAATTAGCAAAATGAGAAATAAAAGCATTCTGAATGTCTAAGGTAGAAGAGTGTACCTGGCCATGCGCATCAGAAATAGAGTGAATGTTACGCTTGTTCTGCCTGGCCTTTAAAGCCGAGTGAAAGTAAGCCGAATTACGATCCCTTCTGTGAACTAGGTCATTCTAGCCTTCTGCTTCCTCATGTTGGACTCCACAATAAGAGCATCTATTTGTTTATTTGATAATTCTACTTCTATGTTAGCTAAGTTAGGATTTAGGGGGTCAGATTGCATTTGCATGTGTATTTGTTCTAGTAACGTATGCCAATGAAATAATTGGGCATTACCATTTCTATAATTACTATGAGCCCAGGTTTTTAGTATATACTTAAGAGACTTTAATTTTTTGTGTAACACAAACATGGGATTCCCAAAACAGCTGACATCCCATTCATTTTTAACAGTGTCCATGAAGTTTGGATCCTCGCACCAAACATTGAAAAACTTGAAACTAGGCCTTCGATGAACCTCACAACTACCTAGGTGCAGGACTTGCGGGGAATGATCTGATAACACATGGGGTGGGATTTCATTACATAGGGTAGGCCAGCTATCTAGAGCAACAGAGTTACAGAAAGCATGATCTATTCTAGTGTAAGTGTGTGGCCCCTCCCGTTTACTATTGTTCCAAGTAAATTCAGCGCCAAAGGAATTAATAACGAGGAGATTATTATCAGATAAAGCTAAATTTAAAGGCGCAATTTCATTCAGGTTGACCGGAGACCCACCTATTCTATCAGAGGTATTTAATGGCGTGTTAAAGTACCCACAAACGAGCCAAGGGTGAGTACATTGTCTAAAATTAAGCATGTCCTGATACAATTTGGTTCTAGCTTGAGCAACATTAAGAGCATAAACAAAAGTAACATAATAAAATAAAGAAGAGGGCATGTGATAATTGTGGCAGTGAATAAACTGGTTAAAAGAAGTTATAGCAGTGAGATTGTGTATAGCAGGATCAAAAATAATCATAATCCTACCATATTTAGCATTATGTAAATTATGAATAAGGTGCCAATTCGAATTTTATACCTTGCGGCTCTCAAAGTTAAAGTGACATCCAGTTTGGTTTCCAAAATAGCTAAAGCAGAGAGGCTGTGCTTCCGTATTAAGTGCTTACATTCGTCTAACTTGATGTCGAGGTGAGCCCCTCTAATATTCCAGACACCTATTTTTTGTATCATTATTAAACTCTATTATTAGAGACGTACCATTCGCTTTGATCTAGTCAAGACCTCGAAAGAAACAACACCAGATTGGTTCGCTTTCGAAAGAGGTGATTGATCAGTACTTAGCTTACCATTTCTAGGCAATTTCCCCCCAATTTTTCTTTGATCGCTTTGGCAATGTTGTGGAAATTTGGTTCACTTGCTGGTTTTTAACCTGATAGTGGAGATATATTGTTGTAAGGTTGATCTTTACTCCCCACACTAGAAATAGCAATGACCTTCTCACCAGAGTCAGAGATTATAGGATCTTTAGAATTATTAATAGCGTTAATTTGAACTTCTTTATCATATTGATTATCAAGAGAGTTTACTGTTATATCACAGTAGGCCGGGAAAAGAGTTTGCATGCTTGGTTCGAATTCAGGGGACACTAGATCATTAGGTTGATAAGAAGTAGCATCAATATCATTATAGACATTAACTATAGTAGTAGGGTCCTGATTAGCAGAAGTACCATTCTGATGATTCACTAGAACACCTTTTGTCACAGATGGCATGGTTTGTTTGTTACTCCTTTCTATATCCTCAGTTACACTCTTATTTTGCATATCAGAGATTTCAACATTTTAAGAATCATCATTGTCATTAGCATCATTAATTCCATCCTTGTTAATCTCTTCATTACTTCTAATTGCTTTGTTATTGAACTCTTCAGCATTGGTTGATTCAGTGTTTCCATTAGTTTGATTGTCTGGATCGACATTACTCTTTTTTCTTACTCATGTTAGTAAATTTTGTTCTGCAGTGCGTCCTTTCTCGAGGCTTCCAAATCTATTGTGAGTTCTCAAACTCAACCCAGTTGAGCCAAGGACGTTGCTTCTACATTCATCTCTCGCATGTTTATTTGTAGTTTGCTGCATATTCTTACCCGTTAGAGTGTCACTGTGAATCTCCCCTTCTTATTTATAACCTCCACTTGCCCGGTATCTACCATATTTCTCTTTTCCATTTATATTTGTTAGTTTTAGCCCAATAGTCTCCAAATGTAGGTTTGGTTCATTGGTATTTAAAGGAGGCCGTCTTTTTATGCTTTTCAACTTTTTGCCATGGGTTTGTTTTAGGAACCGGCACTTTCCTCTGGCTAACGTGTTCGATTCTTTTCTCATGGTTGGTAGTTACAGGTTCAACAAGAGTACTAGCATTTGGTTTAAAGTTTGATTACTAACACGATTTGCTTCCTAGTTGATCATTCTTCTCTTTGTTGCTTCAGCTTGTTTGTCCTTCATAGCTTCACTTCCTTCGCAGTTAGCATTGTTGTGTCCGAACACTTTACAGTAGGTGCATACTGAAGGCTTCCATAGCTAATTAACAAAAAAATTCCGAGTGCCACAATCTGGAGTTTTAACCCAGAAATTGTCAATCAGTTCTTGATCAGGTCTGACTTCAATCAGACATTTGGCATAATATAAACTCTCAAGCTTTTCCGTCATCTCATCTAAACAAATCAGCTTGCCAAGCCTATAGGAAAACCAATTAATACCTGGGTTCGACCAAGCAAACAAGGGAATGTTCGAGAGTTGAACCCAAACCGGCATAGCTTTGACGGATCCACAAATATTACTTACATGCAAGTCATAGGGTTTCACTATGAAGAGTTTGTTTTTCATGATTAACGGGTCACTAGCTAAGACAATTAGTCTATCTTCATCATTCGTGAATTGAAAAAGAAGAAGTACACCATCAGATTTAACAGTCATAGATCCATTGAGGTTCCAGCGGTTATCAACTTTGGTGGTGACCGTTATGTAAGAGAGAGGTTCATCAAGAAAGAAACCCACTAGAGTTTTACCCCAAACATGTTCACCTGCTTGAACGATTTGAGGAGTGTGCTCCATTGCTCCATTAGAAAAGGTTGGAATCATGTCCACCGGAATATATCTTCCAACATTATCGATAGTTGATGAAACAGAGAAGACATGTGAGGTTGACCCATAGGCGCAGGAAGTGCTTGAGGAAATGACTCTAAAACAATTGTCATAGTGAGGTTAGAGGATGGCGCCTACAGATTTTCCGAGGTAGGAGGGATAGCTGGCGGTGGATTTGGGGGTGCTGGTGGAATTGTTGGTGGAGGATCTTGGTTGGAAAACTGAAAGGAAGAGGAGTTATGGGATGGGGAAAGTGGATATTCAAATGAGGATGAAGGGGGTTTTGCTGGAAGAGGTTCATGGGCGGTTAAGGAGGCTGCAGGTGGAGGTTTAGGTAACGATGGCTGCTCAGAAGAGGAGGGACAGGAAAGGGAAAGCAACGACACTTTGGAGGAGGCCATGGATATGACCGTTGATTTGATTAGGCATAAAATATGTAAACTTTGGGGATACGAAGACTATGTCTACCATGCCCTTTAGCTCAGCCGGTTTTAGAGTGGTCGTGCACTATGTCTCGGTATTATGGCTGCTGGGGATCGAACCTGTTCCACTACAAACTACATGCAGCAACTCATGGTGTTCGCAAACCACTGGACCACTAGACCTTGACATCTCTGATATTGTTTTTTCGCTGTGTATATTATTTATTTGTACTCTGATATTCTTATAGTGTGATGTAAATTGTTGTAAAAGCAATGAAAAGTTCCATTGTCATGTGTTCTGATGCATCGCGTTCTCAGGCAATCCGCGTTTTCCTATCTCTTTGGAGGTCGGGGGACTTCGGGTCATGTTAGGCATGGTATCAGAGCTTTTGTTTACAAAGCTCAAGAATAAGACACATTAGATCCAAACGAAGAATTCATCATAGATAGAATTAGTAACATTCTATTTAAGAATACTCATTAGAAATAGGATCAGTAGCATCGTAGAATGAGAAACTCATTAGAGATGGGGCTAGTAATGCCCTAGAATGAGTTGAGAGAGGCACATTTATAAGTAGTGTATTTGTGATTATATGTATATAATCTGATCTTAGAAAATATATTTTTGAGTGTATAAAAATTATATGTTTAGAAATTTAATTATTCAATTGATTATTTGTGTGATTGCTTGATTTCCTATTTTTATTACTTATGACATCCGATTTAAATAAATTAGATGAAACCTTTGGATATTTTTGACATTGAATATACGAACACACTTGTTACTTAATTTAGTTGAGTTAAGTTAAAACTGAATTGCAAGTTTAGTTAGAATTAGATATATACATACATATATATATTGAGCAAGGTTTGGAGTTGAATAGAGAAATAATTTGCATGCCCAACAAACAGCTGCCCCTTAATGAGTTGATTACACAATTTTATTATTATATTATAACTACTGTGAGTGATTTGGATGCGCTGTGATGGTTGTTCTGTGTGAAATTTAAAACATATGCCATGGGATAGTAACATTAAATTATGGACTACATCGCGTAACATACTACTGAAGATGGCATAGCATATTATATTCCATATTAGAAGTTGGTGCTTATATAACGAGATTTGGATTACCATATAAGAAGATGCTTGTATGGCGAGGATTGAGTTACAGGTTGTACTAAGGACTGATTATGGACTTAATAATTTATTATGGAAAAATTGCAGGATTAAATAACAAATCCTACACAGGTCTTGAGATGACAAAAAAAATACACACGTTACGTCTCTATTGTTTTTAATTTCGGAGCATGGGTATGGGGGAGCAGGGTATTTAAATCATAATGGGTGCGCATACAATTAATTTGTATGTGATATATATGATTTATTGGGTGCCAAATATGGCTCGATAAAATTTCCAGAACAACCCGTACAAAGGTGGTTATGGCAAAAAAAAAATCAGAAACTTAGGGTGTTTGCCAAATTTCATAGAAATTTGAAAGTTCTTAGGAACTGAAAAGTTGAAGAACGCAAGCTAGAATGAAAGTTGAGTTGGTTAGTTAAACAACTTTCAGCTATGTTCTTTTTTGAGGACGAAAAAGTTTTAAGCGGAGGAGTTATAACAACTCGTATTTTCGAACCATTTGATATAGAATTATGGGACCTGAGTCTTGTAATAACTTTATTTTCCAAAAATCATTGCGTTGCTTATAAATTGTTTTATTTCAAAGTATTCATGGGAGCGAACCCGTTCCGTGGCATACGGCGTGGTCCCGTGATTTACCTTAGTTTAAAGTAAAGTTTAATAGTTTTTTTAAGTTCTCACACCAGTCCCACGATTGACCTGGAGTTTATTGTTTTCACCTAAACTTTGGGTGCCCATATTTTCCACAGGGGAAGTTAGTAGTTTTGGCTTTGCATATTTCTATTTAACCTGATCCTGGTTTATAGCTGGAGATATATATATTCGAAAAGCTTTTTATTCGTTTATTTCTTTCGGTTATGGTAGTTGATGTATTTCCAATGAGCATTGTATTTATGCATTTTATTTCCGCTACTATGTTATTTATTCTCTGATATTGTATTTCTACTGTGTATATTATTTATTCGTACTATGATATTCTTGTACTCTGATGTAAATTGTTGTAAAAGCAATGAAAAGTTAAATCGTCCTGTGTTCTGATGTGTCGTGTTCTCACGCAATCCGCGGTTTCCCGCCTCTTCGGAGGTCAGGGATTTCGGGTCGTGTTATAGGGTCTCCACCCGCTCCGATTCTCTATTACAGAAGACAATGGCATCGGCCATCATCCTCCATTGCTTCACAGGTACAATTTCTTTTGGATCACTGCACTCCCCAATTTTCATGTGTTTTGGAGCATTCACATACTCCTCCATAGTCTTCGCATTAAAAGTTATCGGATGTGGTCCTTCGAAAACAGTGTTAATAACTATACCTTTATGACAATTTCCAGGATGGGCGGTGGCTCTAGGAGCCCCCTGATCTTGTTTGGGAGTTGAATCCCCTTGCCCTTGTCCCTTGGGGAAAACTTTTACTCATTTAGCTTTCCTTATTTGAGTAACTTCTTAATAACATCTGTGAGATGATTACACTTATTTGTCCTGTGGCCGTAGATATCATGGAACAAATAAAACTTACCATTATACGCCTCCTTTTCAGTCGACTCACATTGAGGTGGCTTCTTAGACTGCATTGTATTACATGCATCAAGATTAATATTTTCCAATGTATCATCCAGTGTGCTGTAGGTGTCAGAAATCTAAAATCGAGGCCACTTCTTACATCCCCCTTTTGATTACGGCCTCCTCTGTTGTCGTTTCTTCACTGATTTCCATTTTTATTGCAATTACCAACATTCACTTCAATTTTTCCAAAATTATCTCAGGACTGCTTCACCACCACATTACTACGTATTCCCTCATTTATCAGTATCGTCCGCTCTCCTTTTTCGGTTGTTTCTTGCTTGCACAAGTATACATTCACCTTCTCATAAAACATGTTAACGCTTACGGGAGCCTTTCTAGTCAAACACATTCCTAACTTAGTCTCGGAATCGACCTCATCCACTAACGACATCAACATTGACTCTAGATTAGAGTTGGTGACTTATGTAACTATGGTATTGAAATGATCGAGATAACTTTTGAGAGTCTCTCCTCGAGCTTGAGTTATTCCGAAGAGTGTTGACGGCAAAAAATGTTGTAAACACCAAAGATTCCAATTACTAGAAATTATAAATATGGTCGCATAGACAAGAACCTAAAATGGAGCATAAAGCAGTAAATAACACAAGAGATTTATAGTGGTTCGGCCTCAGCGAGGGCCTACGTCCACTTTGAAGAGTATTTGGAATTTTATTGATCACTTGAAAGATTACAAGGTTAAAATCCTCTCATTACATTCATTGGCTACCATACATAAAGATACAATAGTCATATTTGCAAGAATTAGAGAATGGACAATTTTGCCCTTCTTCTTCCTTAAAGAGGAGATGCCGTTAATGGAGCTCTATGGAGGTCTCAGAGATCAAGAATCCCCCCTTTTTGAAGAATGAGGCCATGGGGTATTTATAGGAAGTGGTTAGGTAAGAGTACGTAGAGATGGGGACCAACTACAGAAAATTCGCACCTCAGGCTCTCGCACCCCTTTTTTCGCACCTCCCCAAGAGTGTGCAAATTTCACACCTCGGGGGTGCGATATTCGTACCTCCTGGGGGTACGAAATTCGTACCCCATAGGTTACGAATTTCGCACCTCGAGGGTGCGAAATTTGCACCTCGAGGGTACAAAATTTTGCACCTCGCAGGTGCGAAATTTTGCACCTCGCACCTCGTAGGGGCGAAATTTTGCACCTCGAGGGTACAAAATTTTGCACCTCGTAGGTATGGAAATTCGCACCTCGAGGGTGCTGAATTTCGCACCTCGAGGGGGTACGATAATTCTGTTTGAGAGGTGCGATGTCTGTCGGAGTGGCTTGAGGGCTTGAAATCCTAGTCGGTGCATCCGGGGATGTCGAGGCCTTGGTTCGGGAATGTGCTAGAGGAGCGGCGAGGCTCGCTGAAGTTATTGGCTAAATCTTGACTTTGAGCTGATCTTGTGATTCTGGGCAACACAATTGTTGGCGGAAATCGGACGAATCGGGCGGTGCCCACAGTTTCGACCTTACCGGTTAGGTCGATTGCCGCTGAGACTGTGGGGCCCCAGACCCCTACTCGCGCTGCGTCCGGACCCGCTTAACGGCTCGCCTTCACTAGGATGTGGATGGATACTGATGGAAGTTGCGTTCGAGGGATGTGACATCCTACTAGTGGCCAGACTCAAGTCTTCTGATACTGGACCTCGGATGATACTGGTGACGCCTCCGAGCTGTAATATCACGTGATATGTTGAGACGATCATGTCTTGTATACTTTTGGTAACCAAACCAAAAGGCCGGTTAACATTTTCCCCCTCAAAGTATGTTTTGTGTTAGCGGGACATGCTTTGAAGTGAGGTGGGTCTGATATGGGTGCAAACATATCCATGCGGTGCTTAGCGATCGGTTATGACCTTCCTCTTGCGTTGTATGTCGAGAGCGCACTGCTTTGGAGTGGTTGGGTTGCCTTGTTGAAATATATGGGTGTGAGCTTAGGATTCCAGCATTGCTAAGATCTTTGACTCACTTGAGTTTGGCGGCTTGGATTGGCACCTGTCTAAGGTGCCTACTTCCGTAGATTAAAGACAATAAAAGGTAGTTGCCGACTCCCGATTGCATCGAAGTGCAAATGGTTCGTTATCAGGTTTTAATTGCGTATGTAATCACAAATTTTTGTGTGGTTTTGTGCGATGCGATCTGAGTTAGAATAGGTAGTACGAAAGTGAATTTTATGCCCTGGCCTTATGATCACGCAGTTTTAGCTTTTCTAAGAGTTTTTGGATTGAGAGCCGAATGTTTGGTGTGTATACTTGAACCCTTAAGGCTTGTGGGCACGCATTTGAATCGAGTTGGTCGACTCGGTTGAGATTCACAAAGCGTGTACGCATGGTCATTGCCATGGTTTAGACGCATGATTGCCCTAAGTAGTTGTTGAAACATCGTTGGTCATTACCATGGTTTAGGCGCATGACTAGGTGAGCCTAAGGTCGCTCAACGATCCAAGCTAGTCCCATTGATCAAAGTTTCAGCAACTCGTGTATGCGAATGCCATTGTTAGGACAATACTTGTCATATGTCGTGACATGGATTCATATGGATTCTCCTTTGAGGTGAGGTCGGACTCAAATGTTGGGCGGAAGCACTTTGATGATTAAACAATTGGTGAGTACCTAAGTGGTCGTTGAGTCATGATTGACTTGGTAGTTGGAGCTTCGAAGTCAAGTGAATATGATCATAGCTTGGCGTATGATCCCGAATTCCGATCCCGGAACATTTGTTTGGGGCATGTCGATCCCCCGATTGTAGTTGCTTCCTTTCTTCTCTTCTCTGGATAGAAAATCATCATAAGACATGAAGGATGCCAAAATATTTGTTTTGTACTTTGGACATTCAAGGTGTTGTTGGGTTTTGGGGAGAAGGGAAGAGAGATATGGAAAGTAAGAGGGCTTTCGGATTTGGTATTCAAGAATGTGGAGCAGCGGACCTTGGGAAACGGGATAAGGAATTTGATTAAAGGTTGCCAAGCATGCTTGAATATGGGATTGGGCTTTGTGTCCCAAATGCTTATTAAATCTTTCACGCCGTTCAGGAGTTCGAACCTTGGTTGAGGAGATGACAACTAAAACGGCGCGCGGGAGCACGAGACCTAACTTCGCACTCCCATGACTTTGTCGAGCCCTGTCTTCGATCTTGAGTTTGTAAACTTGAACCTTTGCATGGCGCCATTTGAGCGGACAGTGATTAGTGGCTTTTGATCTCGCGACGTGGCCCTCAAAAATGGACCTGCTTGGATTGTCAGCTTGAATGCTTATGTAAGATATCGACACATAGTCGAGCTGTTAGTCTTGGGACCCGATCAATAACCTAACCACGATGCGATTGCATCTTGACTTAGGTGTTGCACTGGCAGTTGGTGATGGTCATGGCGTTAGTTGTTGAGGCTAAAGGTTGCCGCCATGTTTAGAAGTGTCAGCTTTTTACAGAGTCCAGGTACTGATGGAAGCTTAGAAGCCTCCAAGGCCTGAACTTTGGCTCCGGATTTCCTTCGTTGCAAGGTGAAGGTGCTTTCAAGATGGTGGCTCCGTAGGACGTTGTGAAGATGATGCCAGTGCAGAGACTTAAGGGGATCTGATCGGGTCTTGAGATTGCCAGGCCGGTGCAATAATCCGTAGAGGGTTGCCCCTAGGCCCGGGTACCTGCTTGATTCTGCTCGACGTCAGAGACGAGCTAGCAATCTCGGATCGTTGCTCAACGTTTCATGTCTAGTCAGTAATTGGAGTTGAACGTAACACAATTGGTTGGCAAATGATTCTAGAAATGAACTTATTCGGATTGACGCTCGGATACGCGCGCAAGATGCGGGCATACGGTCACGTCGTTAGTCTCTAACCCAATTATGTCAGGATCATTATACGATCCGAAAATGGTGCTAACGTTTACCGGTAACCACTGCCATAGTTATCCAAACTAGGTGTCGTCGCCATGTTTGATGTGCTTGTAGGAATGCATCGATGGGTATGAGTTAGCTTCATGTTGCGTTTAAGTATGAGTTTGCTAGCAGGGCACTGAGACTTTGCGAACCCAAATAAACCGGCCATGGAAACCCGAGAACTTGCACTGAAATATGAATTTTTTATTTTGTGTATTGAGAATTTATCTAAGTTCTTCAGTTCCTCGGGGAACCGGTGGTTATATTGCTACCTCTGTCCTTTGGTGCGGGCTTCTATGACCGGTCTGCCTAGTATTGCTGGGAGGTTAGAAGTTTCCGAGACCCAAGGCTTTGCGTTTGGGTCCTCCTCATGGCGAGGTGTATGTTCCTCTTTAGAATGGTTGCCCCGATGGATGTGGCGATGGAAATGCCAGCGTGGAAGCTGGTGGAGATTCTCCTCAGGTCCTATGACGAGTAAGCTGGTGCGGAGATACGCAGGGGACTGCCCCCAAGCTCGAGTACTTACTAACTGAAGAGGATGCGAGCGATGAACCCCCAGAGGTCAAATAGTTGCTTCTTTTGCTGGGAAGTCCCCCTGGAGTGGAGCCGAAGCCAGGCTATGCCCCCATGCTTCCTCAAGTGTTTGAGTCGTTGTTGGAGTTACAGCGTGAACAATCTGGAGTAGTAGGAGAACTCGTGGCTTCGAGATCCCATATTTATATGAGCCTCCTTTGAAGAGGAGAAGTTATGGCTGGACAAAGCGCTCATGCGACGGGTGTAGCTGATGTAAGTGTGCAAACAAAGCAAGCTATGATGGAAGGTCAGGAAGCCCAGCTACTGGCAAATTCAGAAGAGCCAGAGGGGAAGAAGGACAGGATGAGGCTTCCATACAAGATGCATAGGCTAAGTCTAGTCGGGGTGCCCAAGAGAAATCTGCCGCTGTGGTGGCGAAAAGGTAGGCCGATGCTTAGGCGGAGAAGGGGAGGTCCTCTGAGTAGGTTAGGAAAAAGGATAGCCGTCGATGATGCCCACCAGAAGTGGGCAAGAGGACCCTTAGTGAACTTGAAGCGGATGTAGTTATGTGATTCCAGGACAGGGAGCCAGCTGATCAGAAAGCCACCTAGGATGCCGAGAAGAGAGCAGAGTTGGGCGCCAGGAAGACTTGGGAAGAACCCAGGCTGCATTGGTCCTTGCTTCTTACATCGTCCCCAAGCTGTTGCCATGTATTTCTCTCGAGGAGGTTGTGACGATTACAAGCGGCGAGGATGATGGTAGAAGGCGCGCATCAGTGCCTCATGTACTCATGTGTAGAGTAGAGAAGGAAGCAGTTCTAGAAGGAAAAGGCCAGTTAGTGGCAGTGACCTGCCTGTGTCGAACCTGTATCGACAAAAGAAAATAAAAGGATGAGTATCATCACCAATTGTTAAAGGAAATAAAGACATTTTAGGTTAGATAAACCAATAGTCTATGCGAGTGCGGTCCTCGCTTTTGGTTCTTAAAGATATGGTGTGGTATTCATGTATACCCTGTCATCAGAGAGAAGAGATGTTAGACATGCAGTCTGTATAACGTGTGTGTGTGTGTGTGAAATGGAATATGAATTAGTAAAGATCGCGTTTCGTGTTAAGTGTTCGAACGTTCTTCTAATGTTTTCCGGTGTCCCGTACATGCACAAGTGTACTTGTTGTTACGCCAACAGAAATTTTATCGAAGACCGCGCTCTGGGTTGATTATTCTAGAGGGGTATGATTGTGTACCATGCTCCGGGTCAATTATTCCGGAGGGGTGTGATAGGGCGCAGGCTTCTAGTAAGTTTCCCTCAGCTCACGAAACCCGTAGTTTGCGAAGCCCGGCTGAGCGCCTGCTGTGTACTTGGGATGCCCGGGGTTAATCCCAAATGTAGCAGAGGCGTTTGACATCGCATTATGCCATCCATCCGGTGTATGGCTCTCCCATCGTTCATAGGGTTGGAGCGAGTGACGACGTCATTTATTCGCCGTAGAAAAGCTCCGATCATCGGCCTGTAGGGTCCGATCGTGGCCGCGAGCTGCACTTAAGCCTTTAGAGCTTCAGGTAGAAATAATTTAATGTCGGTCTCGGCGCTGCGCCGAGAATCGAAAGGTACCAGTAGCCAGGGGAAGTTTACATTGCCCCCGGCTGTATATTGGACGGCCCTAAGTTGCTTGGGACTTGGGCGCAGAACGATTTATCCTCGGCCTCGACACGGGGCCGAGCTTCGAGTTCGTGGTTATTTATACTCAGTCGCGCCGCGGGCCGTCGACTCAAGTAGCGTTGCCGGTTCCCGTGCTCGGGGTGTCGATCATAGCCAATGTTGTTTGGCCTCGATATCGGATCGAGGCTCGGAAGGCGGCACCGACTCACGTGCTTAGGATGTCGATGCGGCGATCGAAAGTTTGTATGCAAGCTGGTTGTCAGGATTTGTCAAAAACGTCGTGAATGTCATGCACGGAGTAAAAATGAAAGGGAGATAGGAAACTGAACATCATTTCTAAGGATAACTTTGGCAGTGATAGCCTTTAAAATGCCTTGAATTGCAAGAAAACAAAACATCATTGCAGTGCGTGAATTAATTGTACACTAGGTTATGTAGAATAGAGGTGAGGATGTTCATTGTTCCATGCTCTTGGTAGTTTGGTTCCATCCATGGTTGAGAGTTTGAAAGTTCCATCGCTGAGCTTCCGCTGTATGGGCATGGGCCTCCCTGACGAGGAGCGAGGCCTGCGGGTGAAGGGAACACCCGTTTGAAGTCGAGGCTGCCGATGTGTGTTCTAGCGGGCCTTTGGTTAAGCTTCCAGTCGTGCCCCCTAGTGGCCGGAGAATTAGTTGGAGGAGGATGGTTGTGATACAGTAAAGAGGAGTTGTGTCTTGAAGGAGGGGCCTTACTTCTTGTTTTCAATTTTTTTTAGTCATGTATATGTTGGCCGAAATGAGGAATCTATCCGTGAATGGATGGTTCTATTTAAATTGCAACGATAACGACTATTGGAAAGGTAGCAGCCCTTTACCCACAGATAATTCCGTCGGTAATTGTGCTCAAGGTCCTACTTTTTGACCTTTAGATATTAATGCGTATGCCTTCTTTATGCTATTGAATCATCTCTCTCACCTCCTCTCATTTTTATATGGGCGAGACGATGGTGTTAACGAGTCGAGGGCAAATATCTCCAATGATAACCTCGGGGATTGTTGTGTCATAGACGACGGTCGTGGGGATGGCAAAGAAGTGGAATTCTCGAGCTCGCTTCCGATTGTTCCTCCGACACTACTTCCCAGCGTGCCCCCTGCTGATCGGGAGCGCCGCATGGAGGATAAAAAGGGGCCATGACGCAGCAGAAAGGAGGTGTCTTTTATGGGAGAAAGTTCGCTTTTAGTTTATGTTCTGATTTCAATGAGGGAGGCAGAGGCAGGGAGGAGTTGCAAACTGACACTTCTGATGACAACCTAAGGTCAACTGCGCCATGGAAGCTGTAGTTCTGACGGGGTGGGGGGACGATCTTTAGGGATTAGTTGTCGGTCGAGGTCATGTTTAGTGGGAAATTTTAATGAGCGCAGAGTAGCTCAGAGATCCCATGCAGTGGGAGTCTTTGATGAGTGTTGTGTCCGCGGATGCTTTAGAACCGACAATATCATGTAGAGTCCCTTGGTGTGCTCGTCGGGCTTTTAGGTCTTGGTCTTTTGCATGGTTGGTAATTGTGGGTTGCAAGATAGATTTTCTCGGGGGTGTTGATAAGTGGTCAAGATTGTGAGGATATCTCTGGGTGATACGGCATGCATCCTTGACTGCATGGCCAATCTCTTGGCTAGTTAGTCGGGAGTTGAGATGGTTTAAGGTGGAAGTCGAGAGAACCCATATAGCGCCGACCTGGATATGGATGGGGAAGCACTTGCACTTGATGGCATTAGCGGTGTGTGATGAATCCATGTGCCATTCGTGGTGGCTAATGAAGCTTCGAGAATCATGGCCTCTTTAAGTATGGGTTAGTGTTGGCATGTTGAAGTGCTGGCGCCATTCGGTAGTAAGGATAGTCGAAGTGAACGGGTTGCACCTTGTACTGGTTTCGTAGATGTCGTGGGCGGGCCCCCGTGGTTTATTCACAACTCCAAGGATCGTGTTGGCGATAATTGGAAGTCGGGCTACGACCTCATTATAGAGGTCGTGATCTAGTCCTGGACTTTGGATCCTAGCACGCCTTCTTGGCAGAAGGCATTCCAACTTCAATTGCATGATTCTGTGGAAGTCGGTGGAAGTGAATATGGGCCCAGTTGGATGCTAGAAGTGTAGGCGATAAATTTGGACTCACAGTAATTTGAGTCCGCCTAGCGGAGGCTTGATCAAAGCCAAAGGGCAGCCGGGATGACGCATTCCAATCCTAATGGCGATTCCGAAATTATCGAGATTAGAGGTCATTCGTGCCGTCATAAGGCGCAACCTTTGCATCTAGTAGCGTCAGGGAGATATGTTGAAGGGGGATTTTCTAACGGAACCCATTAGCTTTGGCGGACTTTAGGAGTTCCGTTCTGTCGACGTCTTCTATTGTACACATCCGGCTCGCTCTCTTTTATGTCATGGATGGTATGGATTTGGTATGGTTTTCGAGTTTGGCGAGCTGATGTGCACCCTGGTCGAGGAGTACTCTGATTCTGAGTGGCGACAAGTGGGCTCTTCCGAGTAGAAGGTTGGTTACTCAGACCCAGTTTGTTACTGTGCTCCTTGGCCGTAAGCGATGATGGTTCGATCATCATCTCATTTCTATTGTCATTGATGTCGTTGTATGAGTGTTAGAGCGGACGACGGTGTTTTAATGAGGTTGAACCTTCTTCTTCACGTGGGCCCCTAGCTTTGACAAAAGAAATTTTTGATGCGGTGTGCCGTGAGCGGGCACGGTTCTGAGCAAGCTGAAGTAGAATAATGATGCATTGGCTTTTTTGAAGTTGGCGCATATGGTTGATGCTTGCCTTCAATGCCTAGTGCAAGGGGTACATTATTATGCTCCTTATTAACCGTGTGAATCTATGCTTGAGTCGCAGGAGCTTCGAGGTCCACAAGTGGAAGGAGATCCGTTTCCAGCAGGTCCTCTACCGCTCGGGGCTGGTGAGAAGCATGATGCTTATCGGACGTACTACTCAAGGTGCTTCTCGTGGATAAGATTTTTGAGTACGTCTTTGAATTGACGGCAATTATTGGTATTGTGCCCGTATATGTCGTGGTACCGACTGTACTTGCCGGTCTTCTTCTCATGATTAGTGGATTCCCTGTTGTATGGTTTCTTGTATTGAAGCGCGTTGCACATTTGCCGGTAGATTCTTTCCAAGTCTTCATTCAGTGGGGTATATATCTCATATGTCCGGCGATAGCTAGACTTTTTGGGTTTTGTAGAAACCTGGTCGTTGTTGCGGTCGCCTTACCTACTATTATTCGGTCTTTGTTTGTAGGGGCCTTCCCCCTTGTCCTTGTCAAAGAGCTTCCCTATCTGTTTCCCTATGACGTTGTCACCGATGGTATTCGCATGTGGGTTGTTGGGAAGACTGGCCCTCGAGAGTCGGTTTCGTCTCGCTTCTTCTTGACATAAGTATTGCCTAGCCTTTTTATGGAAAGTGTCGAGGCTTTTTGGCTGCTTCTGATCAATCCATGCCCCAAATTCGTAAGTAGGGAGAACACCCTTTGCTAACTTAAAGAGTATGACGCGAGGGTCTGGGTCCTCGACCTCGGCGAGGGTGATGTTGAACCGGGAGAGGTAGCTTTTGAGCGACTCGGCTTGTCCTTGGTATAGATTGGACAGAGTGAGGGCATTCTTTGGAGTTGGGTGCTTGACCAATTCTGTTGCTAATTGGCTGAAGTTGTTAATGGAATCGAGTAGGAGGTGAGAGAACCATAACAAAGCGGTTCCTGATAAGAAGGCTGGGAAGCACTTGCATTTAACCGGATCGTTGCCCCGGCTCGAGTCCATCTGCCATTCATATTGGTTTAGGAAGGTACAGGGGTCGGTTGTGCCATCATAGGGCGGCATCTATGGCATGCTGAAGCATGGCGGCCACTCAGCTTCGTTTACCCTTCTTGTGAAGGGGTTGCGCCTAATGTGCGCTTCCTATGAATCATGCATGTTTCCTCGCCTCTCCGTCATGATCCTTCGGACCATGTCAGGAAGGTAAGTTGGATGGGGATCTGCCATTAGGTCCCATGGATTTTGGTGAGGTTCCGCAGTCCTGTTGCGATGGCGTCTTCTATGATGGGCATCTAGATCGTCTTCCTCCATGTCCTCGACATCTAAAATTGGATCATGGTAACGAGCGGGTTGATGCGGATCCTGTTCTGGAGGGGCACGGGCCACTGGACTAGTGGGGCCATCATCTTGATTAGCGGACGTTGGGTTGTGTCGAGGAAGTGGTTGGTTGGTAGGACCTGGTCCTCATTGATAATCAAGCGAGAGAGACCTTGGTACGGTGCCCCCTCGCTATACGTTACTGTAGTTCGGTCCCTATTGCCGTTGTCGAGGGCGTTGGTATGAATGGCGATGTTGTTAATGAGATTAAACCTCCTTCTTTAACGCGGGCCCCTCGACTTGAAAGAGGAAGTTTCTGAGATAGTTGGTCGAGGTCGAACATTGTTTTGAGCTAGTTGAAGTCGAGCGACGATGCGCTGACTTTCATGAAGTTGTCGCATTAGGTCGATGTTATTCCTTAATGCTTGGTTGAGCTCGACATCCGTGTCCTCATATCTTTCATTAATCGCGTGGATTTGAGCTTGTGTTGCAGGCGCTTCGAGGTCCACAGCAGGAGGGAAGGTTTCGTTAGTGGCTGGGATCTTCGCGGGTTGAGGTTGTTGGGATGTCCCGGCCTCGGCTGCGGCTGAAGAGCCGATCATTGCATCCTTTGGTCACTTTTCCATCGTGAGCAGACTCGACAATAGTTTTAGCAAGGAACCTTAAGCTCGTCGGGAGTCAAGATGACAACGTGCGACAAAGGTGCAAAATCTAAGTTTTCTCGGTAAAACCACCAAATCTTGACGGCAAAAAATTTTGTAAACACCAAAGATTCCAATTACTAGGAACTATAAATATGGTCGCATAGACCAGAACATAAAACGGAGCATAAAGTAGTAAACAATGCAAGAGATTTATAGTGGTTCGGCCTCAGCAAGGGCCTATGTCCACTTTGAAGAGTCATTGGAATTCTATTGATCACTTGAAAGATTACAAAGTTGAAATCCTCTCATTACATTCATTGGCTACCATACATGAAGTTACAATAGTCATATTTGCAAGAATTAGGAGAATGGACAATTTTTCCCTTCTTCTTCCTTAAAGAGGAGATGCCATTAATGGGGCTCTATGGAGGTCTCAAAGCTCAAGAATCCCCCCTTTTTGAAGTGTGAGGTCATTGGGTATTTATAGGAAGTGGTTAGGTAGGAGTAGGTAGAGATGGGGACCAGCTATAGAATATTCGCACCTCAGGCACTCGCACCCCGTTTATTCGCACCTCCTCAGAGGGTGTGAATTTCGAACCTCGGGGGTGTGAAATTCATACCCCATAGGGTACGAATTTCGAACCTCGAGGGTGCAGAATTTTGCACCTTGTGGGTGCGAAATTTTGCACCTCGAGGGTATGAAATTTCGTACCTCGAGGGTGCGAAGTTTTGCACCTAAAGGGTACAAAATTTCGCAGCTCGCGGGCGCGAAATTTTGCACCTCGAGGGTTTGGAATTTCGCACCTCGAGGGTGCGGAATTTCGCACCTCTCGGTCGTACGAAAACTCTGTCTGAGAGGTGCGAGGTCTATCGAAGTGGCTTGGGGGCTTGAAATCCTGGTCAGTGCGTCCGTGGATGTCGAGGCCTTGGTTCGAGAATGTGCTGGAGGAGCGGCGAGGTCGCTGAAGTTGTTGGCTGAATCTGAATTTGAGCTGATCTGGTAACTCTGGGCAACACACTTGTTGGCGGAAATCAGACGAATCGGGCGGTGCCCACAGTTTCGACCTAACCGGCTAGGTCGATCGTCGCCAGGACTGTGGGGCCTCGGACCCCACCGGTGCTGCGCCCGAACCCGCTTGACGGCTCGCCTTTGGCTCGGATGCGGACGGATGCTGATGGAGGTTGCGTTCGAGAGACGTGACATCCTGCTAGTGGCCAAACTTGAGTCTTCTGGTACTGGACCCCGGGTGATACTGGCGATGCCTCCGGGCTATAATATCACGCGATATGTTGAGACGAGCGTGTCTTGTGTACTTTTGGTTACCGGACCAAAAGGCCAGTTAACAAAGAGGGATATCACATTCTTCGGCTTATCGGCATGTAAACATAGCTCGTTCAAAAACTTCCTACCCAAATATTCAAAATTCAGGACCGACCTCGGAGGCCGCCGAGTGAACAACATAAGCGCGACCCCATCGAGATAGATAGGGAAGGCCTTACACTTAATGGCATTCGGATTATCGCTGCATTCATAAAACCGGAATATTTTACCAAGCACTGGCTTGGATAGGTCATACCGGAATAATGAGTCATTTGCGGTAATGTTGCCTGGGTCGTCCTCCAAATGGTACTTCCATGGCCCCTATTGCTCCAGTCATTCATAGGACGCAAGCTAGGAAGTGTGGGAGAGCGAGCAGCTTCGGAAGTGTCCCCATTCCTTGGAGATAGTGGATTTTCGATCGGCCTGGCGTTGGGCTTGGCCAAGTTCGGCTCAGTGTTCCTCGGGTCGAGATGATCGAGCCAACCAGCAACTTCTGCTCGTGATGGGAGCATACCGAACCAAGGATATTGTATATTTTCCATCCTCTCATATGGGCGTTAATGCCTTGGCTTCTCTTGGCCCCTTCTAGATGAAAATAAGCCTTTAATTGCTAGGAGATTTGGTAGACAAGAAGTTCTCTACCTCCCAAATTCTTCCCACTTACTAGCCATTCGATACATTTCTTGTGTCATCGTGGCATTCTCATGCAACCGAGCATTCAACGTCGTTGTGGCCTGTAACATCCCGTATTTTTATGGTATAATCATTAATTTATTTAATAATTTAAATATTGAATTAGAGATTTAAATGGTTGTTTAATTAAAATAATATTAAATATTTAATTAATATAAATAATAGTATAATATATTTATTTTCAAAATAGTCGGAAATAGTGGAATTCGCAATATTGTGTGAATTGGATTATTTATAAGATTTAATTTAGTTTAGAACTGAATTATAATAACGAATTTATTATTTAAACGAAGTTTGAACGTATATTTAAATCGAGCTCGTAATGGCGCTGTAGTTCGTAATATGGAGTTTTGAACTTCAATTGAATATACATAATCCGTTTAAGTCGGATTTCTTTGAAATAAGAAACGTTCGGATCTGGTGAACTATATTTTTCTAATGGAAGAGAAAATTTAAGATTTCGTCGTGTACATTTTGAGTTATGTTCAAATCAAATTTTCAAATAGTCGCTATGGAATTCATTTATAATTTATAATGATTTATTTACTTTATTAATGGATTTTTAATATAAATGGAATATTGATTTAACTTGGATTTCAGAATATCAAGTTAAAAAACCAAGTGTGTATATTTTGGAGCTGTATGGTATTCTATTGGGATATATAGAATAATATTAATTTATTAATATTAAATTTAATTATTTTAAATATATTAATATTTAAATGGTTTATTTAGAACCTTAAAAAAGTCTTTTTTTAAAACGACCTCCGTTTACGACAAAATTAATTTTGTTAGATCCAGAATATTAAATTATTATTAGATTTCAATTTCCGTGATTTTTGGAGTCAGCATGTGGCCGTACGGGATTTAAATGTGAAAAATAGTCAATAAATTGACTTTAAAAATGCGCTGTGTGAGCAAACGGACTCGGAATTCGACGAAACAAGTTTCGTTGGGTCCGTAATGTCATACTGTAGGTGTGTGTCCATTTCCATTTGATTTGATTATCGTATGTGATCATACAGATTTTTAGAATACAAATACGAGTAGCGGTAACAATAAATAAATAAAATGAAGGAAGCTTCTAATACAAGCCAAAGCATATCCTATAAATACACCATAATCCTACCACTAACCCTAACTAATTTATTTCCGCAGTTAAAGGCTTTAGAGCCGCCAGGTTTCTTCACTAACCTTAATCAAGGGTCTTTAAAGTTTACTAGAAAATTGGATTGAAATATATAAATCGCACAACTTATGTATTCGAAATCCCTGAATGAAGAGCTTCTCTTTTGTATATGATTTGTTGGTTTCGAACATGATACAGTTCGATGTCGTTCCTTCACCGTAGGCTTAGGGTTTAGAAATTTGACGTATGTGTGCATCATTTCGAGTGTTGTTTGTTGTTTTTGGGTTTACGAGGTCGATGAGAGTTATTGTATATGACGTAGTTGTATACACAATTATATGATTTTTGTTTGATGATAACAACCAAATAAATATTATTTAAATATGTTTGTTACTGTACTGTTCTATATATACATCATAGACATGAATATAATATTTATATTTAAATAGAATACGACTGTACAGATATTCATATATTTATATAGTATTTTATTCAAATTAAATATTATATTTCAGACATCCAAACAGTACAACCATTTATAACTCCACTATTTGCAATTCACTTAAATATGTTTGAATATCTCTGACATGACACATCACACATGAAATTGTAATAATGAAAGAATTCAAATAAAAATAGACAGATTGAATTGAACACAATAAAATAATATTTCATTTCAATAAAATCTGTTTATTACAAATAACAGCAAAATTTTATTCGCATCTGTAATTGTTTTCATACCCACAAACTTCTCATTAAATACATCACTCATCACTCAGTGTATTTACATATACACACATTGACACTCTGTCTTCAGTCTTCTGAATCTTCATGTACTCCAATCCAATTCACCATGTGCATACCTGTCACATACAGAAGAACACACACAGTAGACTGCAACAAAAAAATTCAATGCAAACAAATAAAAATTTATTTTTAAATTTTATTTGCCTCAGAATTACGGTGTGTTTCTCATCATTTTTATAGACGTGGTATGTTATGAAGGGACAGGAAAAACTGTCTGATGGCTGCATGTACACATGTGTATAAATATACATGTGTGCACTGCCTCGCCAATTGAAATATAGCAGTGTGCAACTGAGGAGTAGCCACTAGACCTTCTTGACTCAGTGCAAATCATTGTGCAAATGGTCGAGCCATAAATGCAAATAAAAAAAATAAAAAGCCAAAATGGTCAAAGGAATGGTTTAACTACAAACTCAAATATGCAAAAGTATAAAACCTGTTCAGGGAAGTTTGGTCAAAGCAGGATGGTGCAAATGTATAAGTCAAGACAATCATATGGACTAGTAACACCGCAAAGGTTCAAAACTTCATACACAGAAAAACATGATAGCAGCAAGTTGCAACAATGTAAATGGTGAATGGTGCAAACTCAATGATGAACAACATGATTAAAGCAAGCCAAAAAGAAGTGACCAAAATGTTTTAGCATTTACTCAAGCACATATACATTAACATCAACACATAACTGAACAATAGTGATCAAAACAGTTTGGTACAAACACAAAGGCAACATGATATATCATAGTGTAACATGACAAAGGCAGTTGTTCACACGCAGCAAAATGGTTCAGCATGCATGGACAAATAATGTTCATATCAGCATCTCAAATGATATGTGGTGTGTATGTGTGCACAATACATGATGACAGCAGTATGGAACAACATTTCAAGTTGACAAACACATCAGTATAGCCAAGAGAGACCAGACATGAGCCAATCAATACAAGTACAAACATGAACAAGTTACAGCAGCTTTGGTGTCAAGGAGCAAGGAAAATGGACACAACAGCATGGAACATGTTTTTCAAGTGAAATGAACACCAATATACATGTATATGGAAACAAGCAAAATTACATTTCTAGTGTGAGCAAGATGAGCACAAAGCATGAGCATAAATGAAGAGTTAATAAGTGTAATTGGTTGCGGCACAGTTGAAATGCACTGCTCAAATATGGTGCATAGCAAAGTGGTGTATGTCACACGAATAAGCCAGCAAATCAAAGGGTAATATCTGCTTTTATATAAGTATCCAAGACCAGGTGATAGAGCTTCACAATTTCAAAAGGAATTAAAGATCAAAAAGTCCATTTTAATTTATAAGTGAACTTTAATTTTTAAATTGGTCGAGCCAAAATCAAAGCATCAATTCAAGATCGAGGCAACTCAAGAGTAGTATCAGCTTTTTACAAGTATTTCAGACAATTAGAGGTACACACTTAAACAAGGCATAACAGAGCATGTAATTCAACATGGAAAAAACTCAAGTACAAAGTGATGAGTTATGGCAGCATAGTGGGAATATATTGACTACAGCATGCTACAAATATTTGAAGCGCTCAACACTTTACAGAAATCTTTTCACTAGTGTTACATTTGGCAAAGGAGCATATTACTCAGGATATTCAGAAATATATGAACAAAATACTAGTTTTAAAATCATGGTGACAAAGTTAAATAAAAGAGATTTTGTCATCAAGTTATTCTATTCAAAATCGTTTTACTCTCAGAAATTAAGGGAAGAATTTCATTCCTAGAAATCAAGGCATAATATCAAGGATAACTTAGCATATAGCAGTTTGACCCAAAATAAGGAAGCAGTTTTGAAAAAATCAAACCGAAATAAGAAATCAAAAATTTCAGATTTCAACACACAAGCTTTGATAGTACTTGAATATTTCAACCCAAAAAATGCGTGAATAACAGAGCCCAAAATTCACGAATATGATTAGGACCAAATCCATATGAAATCAGGGATAAGCTCGGATTTTAAACCCTATATAACACCCATATCATCATCAACAATTTGATCATCCAAGTTCAAACAAATCAAAGAAAAATTCGATTTGAAATAACATACCAGAGATCGACGTAGCTTGGAACAAACAATTTCAAATCAGTAAAACAACAAGGGCAACGCAAGAAAACAGAGAACCAGCAATTCCAGAAGCAATCGAGTTGATTTGGAGGAGTATTTATAAACCCTAATTCAAAGTGGAGCCACCATTTCTATTTCCAAAGAAACAAAGATTTCGGGACAAACACAAAGTGGTGAAGCAAATATGAAAGGGGCTAGCCAAGTTTTTATTCAAAGGGGATAAGAACTTTAGTGTTTTATTTAAAACAAACTAGGGTTTTGTTTAAAGTTTCTTTTTAAAAAAAATTGTTAGTTTAAATTTTTATTCGTCTTTAGAGTTTTCTAGTTTGTCTCTAAAACTAGGGAGACGAATTACGGGATTTGTAATTCGGGGAAATCTGGTTTCAGGGATAGAAACCAGTGCAGGGTTTTTAGCATAGGGTTAAGAACAGTTGGGAGCGAGTGTCGCGAGTTTACATGGGATTGTAAGTGTAGATATTGTTTTAACTCCTAGTAGAAACCTTGGGGAATGCAGCAGTAGGCAGGGTTTTGCCGAAGCTGGGTATATCTGTGTGTTATTTATTTTCCGCATTTATTCTGATTATTATCTGCGCTGTTAATGTTTAATTACTCTGCGAAAATCTGCGATAAACCCTATTCACCCCCTTCTAGGGTTAATTTAGATCCTACAAGTGGTGTCAAAGCATGTACTTTTTTTATTTTAAATAACTCTAGAGTCATGGATTTCCCTAATGATGAGTTTTCTAGTTGTCAATCCAGCGAGAATTTTTCCAGTATAACCCCAACTATTTTTGATGGAACAGCTTTTTTAAATTGGAAATCAAAATTGGGATTTTATTTAAAATCTTTTAATATTAGATGTTGGGATATAATTAAAAATAGGTCTGATATGGTAGATAAAAACGATATTATTATTAACTCTTGTGCTACTCACATTTTATATTCTTATATTAACGATGATTAGTATAACCATATCTCTCATTGTTTAACTGCACGGGAAATCTGGAAAACTCTCGATGCGTTGTATGGAAGAAAAGACAACAATAGCTCAAAACCCCCGATTGGCAACTCAGTTTAAGAAATATGCTTGACAGGATTTACAGAAGATGGATCAGATGATGACAGTGATGAAGACTCAACAAATAACGACCACGGTAAATTTCCTTTTAAAAAGTTAATTTTTCTTTGTGACAAATTAACTAAAACTGTTGAGAATCTCAAACTAACAAATAAAAATTTAAAATCTGAAAATGTTGAGTTGAGCAATAAAAATCATGATTTGGAATCAAAACTTGAAAACATTAAAAAGTTTGAAAACTCGAATTACAAAAAATGTTAAGATTTGGAAAATGATTTAGTTCATGTTAATAAAAAAATTCAAAAGCTTGAAAAAGGAATTGTGTTTCTAGAAATAAATGAGATTGAACTAAAATCAAAAAATGATTTTTTGCAAAAAGAGTTGGATAAGTTTAAGAAGGCAAAAAATTCCAAATATGAAATTTTAGAGAAAGAGAGTTTATTGAAAACCGAATCAATTTTTAATGGGCTTGAAATTGAAACCGAGAAAATCAAAAATCTCAAGTGCAATAATTGTATGACTTTTCAAAAAGAATTATTTGAAATAAAAGAAAATTTCAAAGCCCTTGAAAAAAGAAAATGTGATTTTGAAAAATAACGAATTTGAAATTACTCGTATAAATCACGATTTTGAAAAAGAATTTGAAAAATTCAAGGATTTTGAAAAACTTGAAATTGAAAAGCGTAAACAATTTGAAAGCAAGATTTTTGAGTCTAATGCAAATATTAAAATTCTTGAAAACGAAAATACGGTTTTAAAACAAAATGATTCTGAAAATAGAAAAATCGCTATAAATCATTGTTCGAATATAATAAAAGAAAATAGCGATTTTAAATCTAAAATTCAATGACTTGAGTCAATATTGGATAAATTTTCTAAAGAAGAAAAATCATTGAATATGTTGTTAAAAAATCAATTTTTTGTTAAGAATAAGAAAGGACTCGGTTTTGATAAATTTGATCAAATTGAAAATTGTGATTTTAAAATTCCTTCAAACCGCTTTGGGAAAATCGATCAAGTTGAAAAACTAAATCCTAAAGATTTTAAAAATCCTTTAAATGGCTTTGAAACTGATAAAATTGAAATTTTGAATTCTAAGAATTTTAAAAGGTTTTTAAATCATAAACAATATGAAAACTCGTTTAGAAATAATTCAACTAAACGAATTTGGATTCCAAAAAATAACAAAATGAATTTGAACAAGTTTAAACGAATTTAGGTTCCAAAGGGTATGTTAATGGATAATAATGGATTGTTATTTAAACGGGTTTGGGTACCAAAATGTGTAAACGAAGATAAGAGTGGTAAAATAGTCGTTGTTAGACCACTCGATGTTATAAACATTTAGGTACCAAGGATAGGCTAAGGAACAATTGTGTTTAAAAGATAAAAATTCACATTGTTACATTTTATTGAATTGCTTGAAGTTCCTTAGCCATAGATTCAGAGATTGGAGATTCATTGGATCACATCGATTATGGTAAGTCAGGTATGATCTCTAAACTCGTATTTTTATTTTAATTCCTTTTTAGTTTATTTTCCTTTTTTAGTTTTATTTCTTTTATTTTCTTTATTTTTTACTTGGCTGATTTTGAAATCATTCGTTATTGATTATTGAAATTCCTCGATTATAAAATTTTGATTTTTTTTAGTGATTTCAAATAATTATCTTCAGGTTTGATCGTTGAATGTTTCTTGTGCTTGTCTAAAATTCTCTGAGAATGTCACTTGTGATTCTTGCTTTGAAAATGATCTTGTGCTACTCTGATAAGGAAATTGATTTGATTTGTTTGAATATCTTGGTGATTGGATGATGAGTTGAAAAATCAGTAATTAGATTTCTTTAAAATTTGAATTTCATATACAAGTATGTTTTAAAATTGTCTAGGAGAAATCAATGTTAAAAACATTAGAAAATTCCATATTCTACTAATTGATTTTTGAAACTGATTTTCAGCTAGCATTGATATTTTTAAAAACTACTCATAAAATTGATTTTTTTAAATTTTAAAATTATTTTTGATTATTTATTCAAAAATTGAAATTATTGATTGATTTGAACTCCGTTTTGTAACTCATCAAAATTATTAATAGATTTATGAATTTGTGATGGGTTGTGACTATGTTATAATTCATAACTAGAGGAGATGTTATTTTAAATCTCATGATGATTGGACAGATTTTATAATATCTTTGAATTAGAGCTTGTTTCACGACCATCTTCTATATCTACCATATTTCTGTCATTCATCATGGTTTTTTTTAATTTGGGGAGTTCTAATTATTCTTGGAATTAAAAATAAAATAAAAATAAATAAATAAATAATTTATCCTTGGTATTCACTCCCATTTAAAATTACTCGCGGTTATGCATGGGTGAATTACCTTAATTTCTAGGTGCTTCCATTCTCACTTAAAAGACCTTTGGGCTGTGCATGGATGGAACTCATTAGAGAGGATAAAGTTAAGTTACTACTAACCCCATTTAAAAGACCTTTGGGCTATGCGTGGTTAGGAAGTGCTTAACACATTTTTTGATCATATTTAAAATCTTTAAAATTCATATTCAAATATTCAATTTTTATTGAACTCTCCTCATTTTATAAAATCCATTGTAAATCCATTCATTCTGAAAGTGAAATTTGCTTTTGATTTAAAGATTATTATGATTTTTTTATTAAATGGGTTTTACAATATATATTCTCTTTCTTGATTTGAATTTATAATTTTTAGTCTATATTCATCACTATTTCGTTTCTATTATCCTTTTGATGATAACAAAGGGGGAGAATTGTCAAGATTTTGATCGATGGGTATATAATTCAAAAATATTTTAAGATTGTAAATTAAACATCTAGAGGTAAAATTGTTGAATAAATTTCATTATTTATATTTTCCACATATATAGGGGAAGTTCAGTTGTAGGGGGAGCTAATAAATAGGGGAAGATCAGTATTCACTGTCAAATACATTTATTGTGCTCAAAATCTTTTATTCGTTTGTCATCATCAAAAGGGGGAGATTGTTGTATATGACGTAGTTGTATACACAATTATATGATTTTTGTTTGATGATAACAACCAAATAAATATTATTTCAAATGTGTTTGTTACTGTACTGTTCTATATATACATCACGGACATGAATATAATATTTATATTTAAATAAAATACGACTGTACATATATTCATATATTCATACAGTATTTTATTTAAATTAAATATTATATTTCAAACATTCAAAGAGTACAACTATTTATAACTCCACTATTTACAATTCACTTAAATATGTTTGAATATCTCTGACATGACACATCACACATGAAATTGCAATATTGAAAGAATTCAAATAAAAATAGACAGATTGAATTGAACACAATAAAATAATATTTCATTTCAATAAAATCTGTTTATTACAAATAACAATACAATTTTATTCACATCTATAATTTTTTTCATACACACAAATTTCTCATTACATACATACCCATCACTCAATATATTTACATATACACATACTCTAACACTCTGTCTTCAGTCTTCTGAATCTTCACATACTCCAATCCAACTCGCCATGTGCATACCTGTCACATACAGAAGAACACACACATTAGACTACAACAAAAATAAAATTCAATACAAACAAATAAAAAATTATTTTTAAATTTTATCCGCCTCAGAATTACGGTGTGTTTCTCATCATTTTTCTAGACGTGGTCTGATATGCAAGGACAGGAAAAACTGTCTAATGGTTGCATGTACACATGTGTATAAATATACATGTGTGCACTGCCTCTCCAATCAAAATACAGCAGTATGCAACTAAGGAGTAGCCACGTGGACCTTCTCGACTCAGTGCAAATCAGTGTGCAAATGGTCGAGCCATAAGTGCAAATAAAAAATAAACAAAATGGTCAAAGGAATGGTTTAACTACAAACTCAAATATGTCAAAGTGTAAAATCTGTTTAGGGAAGTTTGGTCAAAGAAGGATGGTGCAAATGTAAAATTCAAGACAATCATGTGGACTAGTAACACAGTAAAGGTTTAAAACATCATACATAGAAAAACATGATAGCAACAAGTTGCAACAATGTAAATGGTGAATGGTGCAAACTCAATGATGAACAACATGATTAAAGCAAGCTAGAAAGAAGTGACCAAAATGTTTCGGCATTTACTCAAGCACACATACATTAACATCAACACATAACTGAACAATGGTAATAAACACAGTTTGGTACAAACACAAAGGCAACATGATATATCATGGTGTAACAAGACAAAGTCAATTGTTCACACACAGCAAATGGTTCGACATGCATGGAACAACAATGTTCATATTAGCACCCCAAAGGATATATGGTGTGTGTGCACAATACATGATGACAGCAGTATGTAACAACATTTCAAGTTGACAAGAAAATCAGTATAGCCAAGACAGACCAAACATGAGCCAATCAATACAAGTACAAACATGAACAAGTTACAACAGCTTTGGTGTCGAGGAGTAATGAAAATGGACACAACAGCATGGAACATATTTTTCAAGTTAAATGAACACCAAGATATATGTATATGGAAACAGGCAAAATTGCATTTCTAGTGTGAACAAGATAAGCACAAAGCATGAGCATAAACGAAAAGTTAATAAGTGTAATTGGTTGCGGCACAGTTGAAATGCACTGCTCAAATATGGTGCATAGCAAAGTGGTGTATGTCACAAAATAAGCCAGCAAATCAAAGGGTAGTATCTGCTTTTATATAAGTTTTCAAGACCAGGTGATAGAGCTTCACAAGTTCAAAAGGAATTAAAGATCAAAAAGTCCATTGTAATTTATAAGTGAACTTTAATTTTTAAAATGGTCGAGCCAAAGTCAAAGCATCAATTCACGATCGAGGCAACTCAAGAGTAGTATCAGCTCTTTACAAGTAACTCAGACAACAACAGGTGCATGGTTAAACAAGGAATAACAGAGCATGTAATTCAACATGGAAAAAACTCAAGTACAAATTGATGAATTATGGCAGCATAGTGGGAATATATTGACTACAGCATGCTATGAATGTTGGAAGTGCTCAACTCATTCCAGAAATCTTTTCACTAGTGTTACATTTGGCAAAGGAGCATATTACTCAGGATATTTAGAAATATATGAACAAAATACCAGTTTTAAAATCATGGCGACAAAGTCAAATAAAAAAGATTTTTTTCATCAAGTTGTTCTGTTCAAAATCGTTTTACTCTCAAAAATTAAGGGCAGAATTTCATTTCCAGAAATCAAGGCAGAATATCAAGGATAACTTAGCATATAGCAGTTCGACCCAAAATAAGGAAGCAGTTTTAAAAAAATCAAACTGAAATAAGAAATCAAAAATTTCAGATTTCAACACACAAGTTTCCAGGGTACTTGAATATTTCAACCCAAAAATTGTGTGAATAGCAGAGCCCAAAATTCACGAATATGATCAAGACCAAATCCATATGAAATCAGAGATAAGCTCGGATTTTAAACCCTAAATAACACCCGTATCATCATCAACAATTTGATCATCCAAGTTCAAACATATCAAAGAAAAATTTGATTTGAAACAACATACCAGAGATCGACGTAGCTTGGATCGAACAATCCCAAATCGATAAAACAACAAGGGAAACGCAAGAAAACAGAGAACAGAAATTCCAGAAGAAATCAAATTGATTTGGAGGAGTATTCAGAAACCCTAGTTCAAAGTGGAGCCGCCATTTCTATTTCCAGAGAAACAAAGAGATCGGGACAAACACAAAGTGGTGAAGAAAATATGAAATGGGCTAGTCAAGTTTTTATTCAAAGGGGATAAGAACTTTAGTGTTTTATTTAAAACAAACTAGGGTTTTGTTTATAGTTTCTTTTTAAATTGTTTTTTTATTGGTTAAATTTGTATTCGTCTTTTGAGTTTTCTAGTTTGTCTCTAAAATTAGGGAGACGAATTACGGGATTTGTAATTCGGGGAAGTTTGGTTTCGGGGATAGAAACCAGTGTAGGGTTTTGAGCGTAGGGTTAAGAACAGTTGGGAGTGAGTGTCACGAGTTTACAGGGGATTATAAGCGTAGATATTGTTTTAAGTAGAAACCTGGAGGAATGCAGCAGTAGGCAGGGTTTTGCCGAAGCTTGGTATATCTGTGTGTTATTTATTTTCCGCATTTATTATGATTATTATCTGTGCTGTTATTGTTTAATTACTCTGTGAAATCTGCGATTAACCTTATTCACCCCCTCCCCCCTCTAGGGTTAATTTAGATCCTACAAGAGTTTGTTGGCCAAGTTTTGTGGATTTTGGAAGCAATCGAGCTCGGTGTTTTTCACCACGGTTGCGTGAACCTATTGTTTGACACGATGGAGGTTTAAGTTGCGAGTTTGATATCAGGGTGATGGAATGCAAGAGAATGCGGAGAGGAGATGAACGATATACTTCGTTTGAAATTTCATAAGGGAGAGAGGGAGTAAAGGGAAGCATGAGTTCAGTCGTATAGGCTTACTAGAGCGGGTCTAGAAGAGTAAGAAGGAGAAGGGAGTCGGATCTGAATAACGCGTAGTGGGCCGGAGATTTGAAAAGAGTGAGGCTAAAAATTTATTTAATCCATTTAAATTAAATTATATAAATGTATATGCAAACTTCTAAGATACATATCTGACGCAGCATCTAGGATCAAAATCCTCATGAATTGATGGATCTATGGAAAATCGATCAAGGATTAGATGGGTGCTCGCCGGAATCTCGCTATCTTCAACATGTTGATCTCCAAAGATACCGCGTTGTCGATCTACGATTCTTTGAACATTGATCACTTGCAAGTGATACTGTGAGTCGGCTTCAAATTCGTTGATTCGAGCGCACTCGAATATCTGAAAATGGAGAAAGAAAATTAAATTCAACTTCCAATTTTAATGGTGGCACAAAGCTCACACAAGGTATTTTAATCAAAATTCAACAACCTTTACAACTCATGCCACACCCCTATTTATAGGGTTTACAACTCACTTTGTCCGAACGGGCGACCCAAATACAAACGAATGACCCAAGATAAACGGCCGACTTAACTACGATATAACAATAGAGCGAACGACTCGTTTACACAACAAAGGAGCGAACGAACCAGGTAAGAATTTATCTTTAACGGCTCTTATTATCTTCCACCTGTAGCGGCTCAAGGGTGATCGATCCAATGTCAGACGATTCTAGAGTGAGCGATCTAGGCGCGAACGACCCAAGCTTGATCGGTCCTATAACGAGTGATCCAAGAGAGAACGACCCAGTCCTCGTACGATCTAACACTGCCTCCTTAATCTCGACCTTTCTCTTTAAGTTGGAGAATGACCCTTTTGGATCATGAGGTTTATTTCCATGTTTCATCGCCTCCCAGAGCGACCCTGTTGAGTCGTTGAACGAACGGTTCTCCGCTTCTACAAGCCTCAGTTTCATGGATAATCCGTCCTTCTTTCCTTCTCGTTCTAGGTTACTGAACGACTATCTTAAGTCACTGGACGACCGATAGCTCACATGCAAGCATCTTCTATGGTGCGCTACATCATCCTCCCCTGGTTGACAAGAATTCATCCTCGAATTCACAGACTCCCCTTCGCTCATAAGCTCATCTTCATAATATGGAATTAGATATTTGACATTAAACAAATCCGAAGTATACACACCTTCCGGAGGCTTCAAATCATAAGAATTATTAATGATTTTCCTCACAACTTTTATAGGACCAATCTTTCGAGCCTTCAATTTTTTGCAAGTTCCCACAAAAAAAACAATCTTTTGTCAATACTACGTAAATGAAATCTCCCTCTTCAAATTTAACATTTCGTCGTTTCAAATCTATAAATTGCTTATACTTTATATTTAACTTAAGCAATCTATCCTACACAACTTTGTGACATTCTTGCGACTCATTAACAAAATCATTGGCTCTTTCAACAACTCCTTTCTGCTGCGGAACTGTCGACAAATCTAAGGCTCCTCTCGGTACGATTGAATAGACAATCAAAAATGGACTGAACCTAGTACTCCGATTGATAGCATGATTGTGCGCAAACTCAGCTTGGCACAATTTCGCATCCAAACTTTTCAAATTATCCTTCACAAGGCATCTCAAAAAATTCCCCAAAGATCTGTTCACCACTTTTATTTTTCCATCTGTTTATGGATGATAAGCACTACTAAATTTCAGCTTCGTTCCAATCATTTTCCACAGACAAATCCAGAAATGACTTAGAAAATGTGTTTCTTTATCTGAGATAATGGATTCAGGTAATCCATGAAGTCGATGGATCTCTTTGAAGAATAATTGAGCAACATTCACAGCGTATTCCGTCTTTTTGCAAGCAATAAAATGAACCATTTTCGAAAAACGATCTACTACTACGTAGATAGAATCACTGCCTCGCTGCGTCCATGGCAATACCAAGACAAAATCCACACTAATGTCTATCCATGGCTTAGTAGGTACAGGTAATGACATGTATAATCCAGAATTAGTGGCAGTTCCCTTAGATACTTCGCAAATGTGGCATCTTTGCACAAACTTTTCGACATCTTTCCCCATAGATGGCCAAAAGTAAGAATCAGCGATCAGTTTTAAAGTACGATCACGGCCCACATTTCCTTCCTCATGTAATTCTTCGATAATTTTCATCCTTAAACTGCAATCTGGAATGCAAAATTGATTTCCTTTAAATAGGAAACCATTGGTAAGCACATAACCTTCCATATTTCCTTCCTTGACTTTGGCTATGACCTGCGAAAAATATGAAACAATTGTTAGTAGTTCTGGAAGTACATCAAAACTGACTACTTCAACTTGCATAGTCGTAAGCAAATGATTTTGTAACAACCCGTATTTTAATAACGTGTTATAACCATAAATCAGGGCAGAATTAATTATTAAAATAAGGATCAAGGGCAATGGGTTATGCCATTGCGTTCGTCTCGAAATTCTGCTTGGAAACGAGTCCGAGTTTTCGAAAATCGGAGTCCGTATGACCAAGTTATGACCCTTCAAATTTTCAGAAATTTCAAGTTCAAAAACAGCTCAGAATTCGAATTCAAATTTCGAATTCAAACCCCAGAATGGACTGGGCGGGAAATTTCCCGCCCAGGACCAGGTCGACCTGGGGGACGACCATAGTGTCGACCTGCCCAGGACCAGGTCGACCATAGAGTCGACCTGGGTGTCGACCTGGTTGCCGAGCCCATTTTTGAGTCAGAGTTCACTCTGATGTTCCTAGTCCGATTTCTGTCTAAATTCGTTGGCCCGACCCTATATAAACAGCCCCTAACTCTAGTCTCTCTACACAAATTCTCTTTGGCCTTATGCGGCTAAAACTCTAGTTGAAAAGTTAGATAAAAGGGATTGCTTCTTCTCCAACAAGGCTACATGTAGAGTATTGCTGTTTGGGGGATTTCTGTTAGACTCGAGATTCAACATCGCCTCTTTGTTTTCTAATTCTCAAACCACGATTTGTAAGCCCCAGTTACTTTTAGATCTAAACTTTAAACTTAATATAGACATGTTGTAAATTGAAATTGAACCTAAGTATGACAATTATCTTGGATCTATCATTGTATATCTTGGATCTATCATTGTTCATTTTGGATCTAGTATTTTGGATCTACTATTTGTTCACCTTGGATCTATTCATCTTGAATCTTGACTTGTGGTAATATTTATATGAAATTGATTTGGGACCTATATATGTTGTATATCTAAAACCCCTAATGTCCATAATATTCATGCCTGTGATGTTGAATTAGTTGTTATTCACAAGTTTGGGGTTATTATTTTATGTCAACTGTTACCATGACTATCACCCTATTTTGCTAGATTTGATATTTGAGACCACTACTCCATAAGCCAGTATTGTTGTAATCGTTTATCTCAACTTATACCATGCTTGACTTGTAATCACTTTTTCCACCTTATGCCCGTTCTTTCTATGTTATTCCCTAATTAGATTTATTTGTATCAATTCGAATTCACATGCGATGGGAATACGATTTGGATAGTTTAGGCAAACCTGAATTTACCATGAACTTGGAACATGAACATTGTTATAACTTGAATCTGAATATGGACATGAAACTTACCTTGAAACTTGTCACGAACTTGATATGAGACTTGAACATGGTCATGACTCTATAACGAACTTGAAAATGGCCAACTCGAGGTTGGGTTGAGTTTGCAGTGTAAATCTGCCCGGAACCGCCCGGCGAATCCAGTGACTGCAAACTATAGGATCCAATGTGGGTAGTTAGTTATATCGCACCTAAAACCCGAGGTTAGACTATGTTGAGGTGTAAATCTGCCCAGAACCGCCCGGCAAATCTAGTGACCACAACAACTAGTCTAATGTGAGAGGTTGGGGTGCATTAATGAATTTATGCTCATGATAGGGTTAAGTCATGAACATGAAAGACAACACTTAACCAACTTGATACATGATTGGATAGGGTTAAGTCACGAATTTGAATGACAACACTTAACCCATTAGAAACCCTAGTTACGCGGTCCTTTTCAGCAGTAACCCACTTAGATGTATCACGATACCCTGAGACTAGACAGGGTAGGGCACGATTACTGGGTTGATTGTAAGCGACCAGAACGACGACTGAGTTGATGCGCCATTGTAGGTTCAAGCGGATTATGGTCGTGCACGTAGTCCGGAGTTGAAAAAGCAGGCATTGGGCACCAGTAGGTTTACATTGTGTGTGCTTGACTCGTGTCGATGGTTGGCACCCAAGGGCTTGATACACCCTATGGTGGACCTAGCACAGGTGACTACATTTCGTGATTGGGTTGTATGACACAGACACATGATGAGCTAGAACTTGTAGGGAGTCGATCGATTAGTAGACCATACTGTAGGACCCCGCAATGGGTCATTTCATGATATTAGGCCAAGGGATCATTTCATGGTTAATACTTGACATGGGTTAGAATACTAGTACAGTTGGTGGAGTAAATCTTGAATATGCGATGCTAGACTTGACTTATCTTGTTATCTTAGTTATCATACCAGTCCTGTTATCATCCTTATGTTTAATTCCAGTTTTCACATGTCATGTTACTTTTACTAGTTTTTATGCTGAAAGTCACTAGGGCTTACCAGTCTTTATGACTGACCCTTTTTCTTTCGCCCCTTTTTCTTTCGTTTCCCCCCCCCCAGGTTCTCAAGGATGAAACGCTAGCTCTTAGCTTGGATTTAGCTTGCTTTTTGTCAGCTCATGTATGGTTTGGTCTTGAGCTATGCTATGGCTGCACTTCTGCTATTTTTGGGGAATAATTTACTTTTGTTATCTTAAGTTTATGCTTCTTTATTTAGAACTTGATGTAATGGAATAATTTGTACTTTGGATATATGAGGTTTTGACTGTTTTCTTGAAAGTAATGAAATTTGGTTTTTAATTTCTACCGCTGCTTTATTTATGTTCTGCCTTGTGATATCTATGTGTATGTTTACCTAGATAATACTCCCCCAAAACTAGTGCATTCCCTTTGTGAGTGACCCTAGAGGAGGTGGGGTGTTACATTTGGTATCAGAGCAGAAGGTTACCAGACGGTTCAAAAGTTTTAAGAAAAAAACCTTCTAAAACTATTTTCCAAAACCGTTTATAAAGAAGCATTTTTCAATAAAAGTTTTATGTTTAAAAAGGCTATTCCCCAAAATTCATTAGCACTTTCCTTTGTTTCCTCATTTGAATCTTTTTCTTTTCGTTTTTCAGCATGTCTGATCTTAACCTTCCTGAGGGAGTACCCATACCTGGATGGTTCCGAAGGTACTTGGAAGCTAGGGCCAACGGCGCTGGCCCGGCAGACATCCCTCCTCCTCCTCCCCCAGTGGCTGTTGTTCCTCCTCCTCCTCCTTCTGGTACCGCCTTTGCCAAAATATGCAAAGACTTTAAAGCAATGGGCGGCAAGAACTTCATTGGAACTGAAACCTTTGTTGAGGCACGAAACTGGCTAAAGGAGACTGAAGACTTGTTTAGTATCTTCGATGTAGAGGATCATAGGAAAGTTCAGTTGGCAGCATGGTTGTTGAAAGAGGAAGCTGCATTTTGGTGGGAAGTCACCAACGCTACCAGGCCCGTTGAGACTTGGGCAAACTTTAGAGAGAGTTTTGGGCTTAAATTCTTATCGTCAGCAGAAGAGAACCTTCAGATGGAGAGGTTCCTAGCACTTAAGCAAGGGGACATGACCGTTAGGGAGTACGTGAATAAGTTTAATCAGCTTGCTAGGTTCGGATTGGACTTGGTTAACACAGCTCAGAAGAAGGTTGTACGCTTTGCTCGAGGATTGAACGAGCCACCACACAGTTTGGCCATAACTCATATACCCATGGGGGCGACCTTTGAAAGCTTGGTGGATATGGCCCTACTTCATGCGGAAGACAAGAATAGCTAGAAGGAGGTTAAGCCTAATGAGACTCAGAATAAGAAGGTTGACTTAAGGAAGGGAGGCAACAAGAATTACAAGAATAACAAGAACAACAACAACAATACTAACAAACCACGTGAGACAAGGAAATGCAACTTTTGTGGTATTACGGGACATCTAGCTAAAGACTGTAGAAGGAAGAAGAGAAAGTTGGGTGAATTCTTTCATTGTGGAGATACTGGACACATCAGCAAAGATTGCCCTAAGAAGCAAGGGCAAGGGCAGGCCCAGTGAGCAGGGCCTTCTGGAGGGCAGTTGCATGCTCTCAACACCACTCCAGCACTTGACTGAGGTAGTAATATTTCCGTAGAAAGCCTTGTTTACATTTCTGAATTTCCTGTTCGAACCTTATTTGACTCTGGCGCATCGCATACTTTTATTTCTTCTGATGTTGTTAAAAATTTACACCTAAGTACTAGTCTGGTTGAGGATCTCGTTATAGTTTCAAATCCAATTGGGGGCTCTGCTCATTTATCTATGATGTGTGTGGATTTGAGGATTTCTATCTTAAGCGTAGAATTCACGTGTAATGCTTATGTTCTCGGATTTATGGGATACGGTTTGATCCTAGGTATGGATTGGCTATCCAATTATGGAGCCATTCTTAATTGTGAACGAAGGGTAGTGAGGCTCATGACTCGCCTTGGTAATACCCTTGAAATTTCTTGTAACCTTAAGGGTCCGGTCATGTTGTGTTATCTTGAACCTCTTGACTCGTCCATCGACAATTTGCAATCTGTAAGAGTGGTCCAAGAATATCCAGATGTCTTTGATGAGGTGAAGGGGTTACCTCCTAAACGCGAGATAGACTT
This sequence comes from Allium sativum, assembly GCA_030737875.1. Classification (NCBI taxonomy): domain Eukaryota; kingdom Viridiplantae; phylum Streptophyta; class Magnoliopsida; order Asparagales; family Amaryllidaceae; genus Allium; species Allium sativum. Next base: position 1,050,443,820 of record CM060913.1, read on the forward strand.
CTGAATTTATCTTGTTGATAATGCCAAGCCAGTTTCATTGCCTGTTAGGCACATGGCCCCGCGAGAAAGAAGAGAGCTCAGTAAACAAGTTAAGGAGTTGCATGAGAAAAAATTCATAAGATGAAGCATTTCTGAATGGGGTGCTCCGGTGGTATTCTCTACTAAGGCGGATGGTTCGCTTCGTCTATGCGTAGATTATCGTGAGTTAAACAAGCTAACTAAGAAAAATAGACACCCACTACCAAGAATCGACGATTTGTTTGACCAGCTTGTGGGAGCATCTGTTTTCTCTCAACTCGATCTAACCACAGGATTCCATCAGCTTAGAGTGGCTGAGGATAGCATTGACAAAACTGCGTTTAAGACTCCAAATGGGTTCTTCGACTGGCTCGTCATGCCGTTTGGGTTAACAAATGCACCTGCGTACTTTGTAGATTTAATGAGTAGGGTGTTTCGGGAGTTCCTCAACAAGTTTGTAGTGGTTTTTTTGGACGATATTTTGATCTTCTCAAAGGATGAAGAAGAGCATTCTAGACATCTCAAGGAAGTCGTGGATACGCTTAGAGCACACTAGTTAAAGGCTAAGTTCTCCAAATGCCATTTTTGGAGGAAGGAAGTTCGGTTTCTTGGACATGTAGTTTCTAAGCAAGGCATAACCATGGACCCCGCAAAGGTAGTTGCGGTGCAAGACTGGAAAATTCCTAAGAACGCAACGGAGGTGAGAAGCTTTCTCGGTTTGGCAGGCTATTATACGAAGTTCATTAAGGACTTCGCTAAGATTTCAGCCCCTTTTACTAGGTTAACGAAGAAAAACCTAGTGTTTTCCTGGGACATAGAATGTGAGATTGCTTTTCAGAGACTCAAGAGAGCCCTCACCACAGCTCCAGTTTTGGCATTACCTGACGGAAGTAAGATGTTTACGGTGTACACAGATGCGTGTGGCATAGGATTAGGCGTTGTCCTAATGCAAGAAGGGAAAGTGATATGCTATGGGGGTAGACAACTTAAAGTTCATGAGAAGAACTATCCCACACATGACTTGGAGTTAGCGGCGATTGTTTTTGCACTTAAATCTTGGCGCCATTATCTTCTAGGGGAGAGGTTCGAGCTGTATACGGACCACAAATCGCTTAAGTACCTCTTCTCACAGAAACGTTTGAATCTGAGACAACAGCGGTGGATGGAATTCTTGGCATCATATGACTTCGATATAGCTTATACCCCTGGCAAGGGTAACGTGGTGGCGGATGCGCTAAGTAGGAAAAGGTTGACCTTGAGCCCCTTGTTTGTTGAAAGGAAAAGTCTAGAGTTTATAGCAACCTTTGATTTTACACCTACTGTTGAGTCATTGACTGTTAAGTTAGCATCTCTTGAGTTAAGACCTACACTTCTAGATCAAGTAGGGACTTCACAGAAGGAAGACCCACAGATAGTCAAAATCATGGACAAGCTGATTAGTGGTGAGACATCAAGTCACCTCGGTAGGTATGCCATAGATGACAAGGGATGGCTAAGGCGTGATGGAAGGCTATGTGTCCCACAAGTGGGAGACTTAGGAAGTCCTCGAGGAGGCACATCACTCGAAGATGACCATACATCCCGGAGGGGATAAGATGTACAGGGATATGAAACACATTTTCTTTTGGCCTGGAATGAAAAAGGACATGACAGAGTTCGTTTCAAAGTGCATGGTGTGCCAACAAGTAAAGGCCGAGTCGAAGAAGCCCGACGGGCTATTACAGCCTTTGGAGGTTCCGCAATGGAAATGGTAGAGTATCTCGATGGATTTCGTGGATGGACTGCCTAGGCCAAGGAAGGGAAATACTAGCATATGGGTCATAGTTGATAGACTCACGAAAAGTGCTCACTTCATTCCGGTGAAAAGCAAGAGGACCGCATCATGGCTAGCGTCTATTTACCTTCGAGAGATAGTACGGTTGCACGGGGTTCCTTCTAGTATAGTTAGTGATCGTGACCCGATTTTCACTAGCCAATTTTGGAATAGTCTACAAGAAGCAATGGGTACACGACTAAGTTTAAGCATGGCCTATTACCCACAGACGGATGGACAAACTGAAAGGGTAAATAGGGTACTAGAGGATCTTTTGAGGCTACGCATTCTTGACTTTGTTGGTACTTGGGAAGACCATCTTCCTCTCGTGGAGTTTGCATATAATAATAGTTATCAAGCTAGCATCAGAATGGCACCGTTCGAAGCCCTGTATGGAAGACCGTGCAAGTCGCCAACTTGTTGGTAGGAGACGACAGATAGGCTTATACTTGGGCCCGACATGATAAGGGACACTTCTGAGAAGGTTGAGTTTATACGAAGACGGATGAAAACGGGCCAAGATAAACAGAAATCTTATGCGGACAAGAGAAGGACAGACCTAGAGTTCGAAGTCGGAGTTATGGTCTTTATAAAAGTTTCTCCTTTACGCAATGTGGTTCGTTTTGGAGCGGTTGGAAAGCTAGCACCAAGGTTCATAGGACCATTCCCTATCACTGAGAGTATAGGGAAGATGGCCTATAAGGTAGACTTACCCGAGAAGCTGACCGGAGTACACAATGTCTTTCACGTCTCGCCTCTCCGAAAGTGCTTACATGAATCGGCCGAAGTGGTTGAGCCAAGCATCCTTGAAGGCGTACAAGTGGAAAACGAAGCAACATTGAGGCGAGTTCCGATTCGTATCTTAGGAACGGAGATCAAGAAGATAAAGAATCGAGAAGTCAAGCTAGTTAAAGTACAGTGGAGTGAAGCCCAAGAAGACGCAACTTGGGAAACCGAAGAGAAGATACGCGCGCTTTACCCATTTCTTTTTTAGGGTACATTCTCGATCTCTTTTCCTATAAACTTGAAAACCTTTCGTATCATTCTTTTACTACCTATGTTTGCCTTGTTATCTTCTCGATCTTATCTTGAGAACCTTAGGTAGAACCGTATGGATGTAAACATGTGATTGAAACATTTTATGGTTGATTTTTGCAAATGGTTGCAAGTGTTTGCAAGTGATTGCTAGTGGATGCATTACACACATTCGGCACTAGATCGGCTCAGTCACATTTTCATGTTGCATATGCATGAGTGCTTATACTTGTACATGGATGGAACTTGTTATGCTATCACTTGGATGTTGCATATGAATGAATGTTATGTGCACTCATGTAGAGATTATAAATTATGTTAGGAATTTGCATACATGTTGGACTCATTACACTAACATATTTTGCATTAAGGAGATTTACTGAATCAGTAACCGCCTGAACTTTTGCATTAGATAAGTACATATACACACACTTTCTGCATATGTTCATACAGCACTAGAAATCTTTTAAGGACAATGGTTTCCTATGGATGATGTTTTGAGTAGATGGATGATTGGATGGTAGAATATATTCTTTCTAACCTAGAGATTTCGGGGACGAAATCCTTTAAGGAGGGGAGAATGTAACAACCCGTATTTTAATAACGTGTTATAACCATAAATCAAGGAAGAATTAATTTTTAAAATAAGGATCAAGGGCAATGGGTTACGCCATTACGTTCGTCTCAAAATTCTGCTTGGAAAAGAGTCCGAGTTTTCGAAAATCGGAGTCCGTATGACCAAGTTATGACCCTTCAAAGTTTCAGAAATTTCAAGTTCAAAAACAGCTCAGAATTCAAATTCAAATTTCGAATTCAAACCACAGAACAGACTGGGCGGGAAATTTCCCGCCCAGGACCAGGTCGACCTGGGGGTCAACCATAGTGTTGACCTGGCCAAGACCAGGTCGACCATAGAGTCGACCTGGGTGTCGACCTGGTTGCCGAGCCCATATTTGAGTCAGAATTCACTCTGATGTTTCTAGTCTGATTTCTATCTAAATTCATTGGCCTGACCCTATATAAACAGATCCTAACTCTAGTCTCTCTACACAAATTCTCTCTGGCCTTATGCTGCTAAAACTCTGGTTGAAAATTTAGAGAAAAGGGATTGTTTCTTCTCCAACAAGGCAACGTGTAGAGTATTGCTGTTTGGGGATTTCTATTAGACTCGAGATTCAACATCGCCTCTTTATTTTCTAATTCTCAAACCACGATCTGTAAGCCCCAGTTACTTTTAGATCTAAACTTAATATGGACATGTTGTAAATTGAAATGAACCTAAGTATGACAATTATCTTGGATCTATCATTGTATATCTTGGACCTATCATTGTTCATTTTGGATCTAGTATTTTGGATCTACTATTTGTTCACCTTGGATCTATTCATCTTGAATCTTGACTTGTGGTAATATTTATATGAAATTGATTTGGGACCTATATATGTTGTATATCTAAAACCCCTAATGTCCATAATATTCATGCCTGTGATGTTGAATTAGTTGTTATTCACAAGTTTGGGGTTATTATCTTATGTCAACTGTTACCATGACTATCACCCTATTTTGCTAGATTTGATATTTGAGACCACTACTCCATATGCCAGTATTGTTGTAATCGTTTATCTCAAGTTATACCATGCTTGACTTGTAATCACTTTTTCCACCTTATACCCGTTCTTTCTATGTTATTCCCTAATTAGATTTGTTTGTATCAATTCGAATTCACATGCGATGGGAATACGAATTGGGTAGTTTAGGCAAACCTGAATTTACCATGAACTTGGAACATGAACATTGTTATAACTTGAATCTGAATATGGACATGAAACTTACCTTGAAACTTGTCACGAACTTGATATGAGACTTGAACATGGTCATGACTCTAGAACGAACTTGAAAATGGCCAACTCGAAGTTGGGTTGAGTTTGCAGTGTAAATCTGCCCGGAACCGCCCGGCGAATCCAGTGACTGCAAACTATAGGATCCAATGTGGGTAGTTTGTTATATCGCACCTAAAACCCAAGGTTAGACTATGTTAGGGTGTAAATCTGCCCGGAACCGCACGGCAAATCCAGTGACCACAACAACTAGTCTAATGTGAGAGGTTGGGGTGCATTAATGAATTTATGCTACATGATAGTGTTAAGTCATGAACAGGAAAAACAACACTTAACCAACTTGATACATGATTGGATAGGGTTAAGTCACGAATTTGAATGACAACACTTAACCCATTAGAAATCCTAGTTACGCGGTCCTTTTCAACAGTAACCCACTCAGATGTATCAAGATACCCTAGGACTAGGAAGGGTGGGGCACGATTACTGGGCTGATTGTAAGCGACCAGAACGACGGCTAAGTTGGTGCGCCATTGTAGGTTCAGGCGGACTATGGTCGTGCATGTAGTCCGGAGTTGAAAAAGCAGGCATTGGGCACCAGTAGGTTTACACTGTGCGTGCTTGATTCATGTCGATGGTTGGCACCCTAGGGCTTGATGCACCCTATGGTGGACCTAGCACAAGTGACTACATTTCGTGATTGGGCCATATGACATAGACACATGACGAGCTAGAACTTGTAGGGAGCCGATCGATTAGTAGACCGTACTGTAGGACCCCATAATGAGTCATTTCATGATATTGGGCCAAGGGATCATTTAATGGTTAATACTTGACATGGGTTAGAATACTAGTACAGTTGGTGCAGCGAATCTTGAATATGCGATGCTAGACTTGACTTATCTTGTTATCTTAGTTATCATACCAGTCCTGTTATCATCCTTATGTTTAATTCCAGTTTTCACATGTCATGTTACTTTTACTAGTTCTTATGCTGAAAGTCACTAGGGCTTACCAGTCTTTATGACTGACCATTTTTCTTTCGCCCCTTTTTCTTTCGTTTCCCCCCAGGTTCTCAGGGAGGAAACGCTAGCTCTTAGCTTGGATTTAGCTTGCTTTCTATCAGCTCATGTACGGTTTGGTCTTGAGCTATGCTATGGCTGCACTTCTGCTATTTTTGGGGAATAATTTACTTTTGTTATCTTAAGTTTATGCTTCTTTATTTAGAACTTGATGTAATGGAATAATTTGTACTTTGGATATATAAGGTTTTGACTCTTTTCTTGAAAGTAATGCAATTTGGTTTTTAATTTCTACCGCTGCATTATTTATGTTCTGCCTTGTGATATCTCTGTGTATGTTTACCTAGATAATACTCCACCAAAACTAGTGCATTCCCATTGTGAGTGACCCTAGCAGAAGTGGGGTATTACAGATTTCTTCGACTCAAAGCATCAACTACACGATTAGTTACTCCAGACTTGTGTTTTACAACAAATGTAAATTGTTGCAAATAAGCAATCCCCGACACGTGCCTAGCAGCAATCTTATCTTGACTTTGCAAATGTTTAAAGCTTCATGGTCAGTATATAGCATAAACTCCTTATGAAACACATAGTGTCTCCAATGCTTGACGACTTGTACAATATCATAAAACTCCACGTCATATTGTATCTCATCTTTGCTCCAGATAGCTTCTCATTGAAATATGCAATAAGACGGCCCTTCTGAATCAACACTCCTCATATTCCAACTTTCGATGCATCTGTATGCAATTCAAATAATAGCTGGAAATCGGGCAACACAAGGAAGTGTGCGGTTGTCAAAAGTTCCTTAATCTTCTCAAAAGAAAATTGAGCTTCCTTCGTCCATGTAAATTGTTTCCCTTTCATGCAATCGGTAACAGGAGCCATCACACTACTAAAGTGTGGAATAAACCTTTGATAGAATGAGGCCAATTCATGAAAGCTTCTGACTTCCGTTATGGTTTTTGGTCGAGGCCAATCTCTGATTGCAGCAACTTTCTTCTGATCCACTTGTATCCCTTCTTTGGATACAATGTAACCTAAGAACAAAACACTTTGCATCATGAACACGCACTTGTTTGTTGCAGCATAAAATTGTTCTAGACGAAGAATCATCAACACTGCTTTCACGTATTGTATATGCTCTTCCATACTAGCAATACAGATCAGAATATCATCAAAATATACCACCACAAACCTTCCAATGTATGGTCTGAAAATCTGATTCATGACTCTCATAAAATTACTTGGTGCATTCAATAGACCAAATGGCATAACCATCCATTCATGTAATCCCTCACGAGTCTTGAATGTAGCCTTTCATTCATCCCCTGTTCTAATTCGAATCTGATGATAACCACTCTTCAAATCCATCTTTGAGAAGATAACAGATCCACTGATTTTGTCCAATAGATCATCTAGTCTCGGCATAGGAAATCAGTATCGAACAGTGATCTTATTGAAAGCTCGACTATCCATACACATTCTGCATGAACCATCTTTCTTCGGAACTAACAAGGCAGGCATGGCACAAGGACTAAGGCTCTCTCATTTTCGCCCTTGTTCAAGCAGCTCTTCAACTTGTCTCCTCAACTCTTCATGTTCCTTCGGACTCATTCGGTAATGCGGTCTGTGTGGCAACACTGCACCTGGCACCAAATCAATTTGATGTTGTATGTCTCAAAGTGGCAGTAATTCCTTCGGTAACTCTTCAGGAAATACATATTCAAACTCTTTCAGTACAGTCTCAACTTCAGTAGGAATATCAGAATCTTCATTAGATTCAAATCCAATCATCATAAACACTTCACGACTCTCTTCTACTTCTTTAACAAATTCCTTCAAAGATAAAGGACTAGTCGAGTTCATCTTCTTCTCTACTTTGACCCAATTTTGCACACACTTCTTAGGAACTAACGTGATTTTAGTGCCTTCAAACATGAAACTATAGTTGTTCATTCGACCATCATGATGAACTAATCGATCATACTTCAATGGTCTTCCCAAGAGCAAATGGCATACGTCCATATGAATGATGTCGCACCAAATATCATCTTTGTATTTCAACCCAATGGAAAATGATGCAACGACTCTTTTTCCAACTATGACTTCTCCTCCTTTCTTTAGCCAAGCAATCTTGTAGGGTCTAGGTTGTTTCTCCGTCATCAATCCCAGCTTTTTAATAGATTCTTTAGAAATCATGTTGTCACAACTCCCAGCATCAATAACAAATCGACAAATCTTTCCCATAATAGTGCAAGTAAATTGGAAAATATTATTTCGCAACCAACTAGAATCATCTAAGTGCTTTGGAGTTATACACGATCTTCTCATCATTAAACTATTTCCCTCGTCTCCTGACTCTACTTCCTCATTATTTTCAAAATCATCGTCAAATTTTGGTGGTAGAGAACAGCTTCTTCATTTTCATCTATCATTGTTCTCTTCTTCAATTTTGGACATTCATTGCTTTTATGTCCAACTTCTTGACAATTAAAGCACTTAACGATCGAGGTGACCTTTGGTTGTAGCATCATCGACAACAGGCATTGAAATCGGCTTAGTAACATTAGTATTGCTACCCATTCCTTTGCTTTGACTGTTACCAGTTGTGAACACTCCTCCTCCTCGTCTCCCTTGCTTCTCCCAAGCGAGAGCTTTCTGATGAGCTTCCGCAATAGTCATTGGATAGAACATATTCACCATATCCTGAGTCTGATTCCCCAATCCCCCAACATATCTAGCAGTCAATTGTTCCTTTGTTTCCATGATGTCATTACGAGCGATCAATTGATAGAACTCATCGGTATAATCACTCACGGATTTTGTTCTTTGTCTCAAGTTCTGCAAACGTTGATACATAAGGGATTGATAATTATGAGGTAAGAAGGCAGCTCTCAACATCCTTTTCATCTTTTCCCATGTGACAACCTTCGACTTTCCCATTCTTTCACGAGTTAGCTTAGTTTGTTGCCACCAGGCAATAGCTCTTCTCCTCAAACGAATAGCTACTAATTTCACTCTTCTATTTTTTGGTACATTCTTGAATTCCATAATTTCCTCGACATTCGACAACCAATCTAGGAACTCTTCCGCAGACATTCCTCCCTTGAATTCTGGAATTTCTGTCTTCATCCTTGATTCCCAATTATAATTACCTTCCAAGCAGAAAGGATCTCAATCTCGTCCTGGAGAATGAAAACGGATGCTACTTCTTTCATCTTCGCAAACTGAATGATGACGATATCGATCGTGAATATCTTCATGTTTTTCACTTCTATAGGATGATTCACAAGAATAATCATCGCGATTCCTTCTTTCTCGTTCCAATGATGGTGATCTTCTATGTCTTTCCAAATTTGATTGAGAAATCCGATGTCCACCATGATTTGAATCGGGTAATACTCTTCTTCTAGTTTGATTCATATCTATCATCAGCTTTTCTAATCTTCCAATTCCTTCATCATACTTAGCATTGATTCTTTTCTCCATTTTTTCGGCTTCGTCACTCAATTACATTTCTTCCAAATTTTGATGACGATTAACACGTCTTGGCGGTATAATCAATTCTCAAAAAAAATGAAATGAACTTCAAATCTGAACAAACTTCAAAACACTTGTACTGTCCAAATTGCTGAAACGATCCAAACTTGGACGGTGACGGTTTAGCTGATATGGTGTTAAATGGAATTGGTGTAGATCTGGTGGTCTACAGAATGGTAATCGCGACTAAATTAGATCTGATGTTCTAACTAGTTTCGGTGATTATAGACAAGTGATGGCAACTAATTAATATATGCAACTGAACGAGATCTGACGATCTGAACAGCTTTGGCGATCTAAATCAATGGTGGTTAGGACTGAATGGCGTTCTTGTGAATGGCGGCGGTTTAAAATGGTAGCGGAAATAGAATGGATGATGTCGGCGGCGATGGTGATAGCCTGAATGGTTTCTGGCGATCCGACCTAGTGATTGAATTCTCGCTCTGGCGATCCAACCAATAATGGTGATCCAAGCTTCGGCAACCCAACCAAAGATATGGCGATCTAGCGTCGGCGATCCAACCAAAAATGGCAATCAAGGCTCCGGCAGTCCTACCAAAAAATGGAAATCTCGCTCTAATACCAAACTGACGCAGTGACCAGGATCAAACTCCTCAGGAATTTATGGATCCAAGGAAAATAAATTAAGGATGAGATTGGTGCTCAACTCCGTTGATCTATCGATGCTGGAATCTCGCTATCTTCAACACGATGATCTCGCAAGATACCGTGTTGTCGATCTACGATTCTTTGAATGTTGATCACTCGCAAGTGATACAGTGAATCAGCTTCAAATTCGTTGATTCAAGCGCACTCGAATATCCGAAAATGGAGAAAGGAGATTAAACTCAGCTTCCAATTTTAATGGTGGCACAAAGCTCATACAAGGGATTTTAATCAAAATTCAACAACCTTTGCAACTCACGCCACACCCTTATTTATATGGTTTACGACATTCTTTGTCCGAACGGACGACCCAAGTACAAATGAACGACCCGAGGTAAACGGTCGACTTAACTACGATATAACAATAGAGCGAACGAATCGTTTACACAACAAAGGAACGAACAACTCAGGTAAGATCTTATCTTTAACGGCTGTTATTATCTTCTGCCCGTAGCGGCTCAAGGGTGATCGTTCCGATGTCAAACGATTCCAGAGTGAGCGATCTAGGCGCGAGCGACCTAAGCTTGATCGGTCCAGTAGCGAGTGATCCAAGAGAGAACAACCCAGTCCTCGTACAATCTAACACAGCCTCCTCGAGCGACCCTTTTGGATCGTAAGGTTTCTTTTATGTTTCATCTCCTCCTAGAGCGACCCTGTTGAGTCGTTGAACGACCGATTCTCCGCTTCTACAAGCCTCAGTTTCATCGATAATCCGCCCTTCTTTCCTTCTCATTCTAGGTTACTGAACGACTGTTCTAAGTCACTGGACGATTGATAGCTCGCATGCAAGCATCTTCTATGGTGTGCTGCATCATCATCTTTGTCATACGGCATTGGAATTCAGTGAAAAAAGATCCATTGGGATCGTATGGACGATGGTTACACAATGAAACTGATAAGGAGTGATGTAGCAACCCGGAAAATTGGAAACAATTTAAATTTTTTATTTTGGCAATTTTAATGGATTTTTAATATTTAAATGATTTACTTTTAATAATAACGACTAAAAGTATATTTTAAATGAAGTTGGAACGAATAATCTTATTTTAATTATAAAACGAGCCTGAAATGGCGTAGTAGTTTGAAATTTCATTTTCAAATTTCAAATGAATGCACAGGATTCAAAATAAACAGAATTTTTGTAAAACCAGAAATATTTGAATATGTTCAAAAATATCTTTCTAACGAATGCGAAAAATCCAGATTTCATAATGGGATAAAAAGTTATGTCCAGTTGAAAATTTGTAATAGTCGCTATGAAATATATATATATTTTATATAATATTTAGTCCTAAAAAATAGCCATTTTGCAAACGATCTCTGTTTCAACGAAACCACTTTTGCTGGATCCGGAATTTCAAATTATTTTTAGATTCCAATTTTCACAATTTTTGGAATCAATACGTGAGCGTGGCGAATTTAAACGCGTTTGGTCAATTTCAGTTGAAATGGATCGACCAGAAAATGACCATTTTTCAAATGGTCTCCAAATTTGACGAAATTAGTTTTGTTAGGACTGTATCATCAAAACATAGCTAGATTTATTTATTTTGTAATTTTTCGAGTCAGTATGTGGCCCCAGTAAATTAAAATGTACGTTGAAATCAATTTTGAACGTTATATTAATTTATATTTCAATTTTAGTGAAACTGATTGTAACAGTCGAATTAGCTAACCGGACATATCTCGTTATGTCCGGAATGGGGGTAATTAGATAAGGACGACAGTCGGTAGGTTTGATTTGGAGATCGAATTAAAGTTACTTTTTGGGAGAAATTAAAAATAATATAAAAATTATAATAAAACCCTTCTCTTTCCCCCTTTCCTCTACCTGTTCAGATCGAAACAAAAAAAAGCACCGCCGCGATCAACCCACCGCCCACTGCCGCGCTGACCAAACCACCGCCCCTCCCTGGCACCACCGCCGACGCTGGCCATCCTTGCCACCGCCACGCTCCACCTCTCCAAAACCATAAAACCGCGTTCAATCGAGAAAATATGCAGCCTCAGCCCTAGCGTCGTCGCACCAACCACCAGAGCACCCCCCGACCACCTCTCGCACCACCCAGCGCCGACGTGGACCCCCTCCTCCATCAAAGATTGATTTTTTTCCAAGGAGAAAGGTGAGTTTTTAAATATACATTGTTTTAAAAATATACATTGTTTAAAAACTGAATTTTTATAATGTAATAGAAATAATAGAAAGACATGATTTCTAATAATAAAAAGCTATGATTTTTTAGCGATATAAAAATATGATTTTTAGTTATAAAAATATGATTTTTATTGTATGAAAATTGAAATAAAAATTTGATTTTTGTATATGAATAGCAAGTATAAAAATTTGATTTTTTATATATGAATAGCAAGTATAAAATTTTGATTTTTATATAAATAATAGCGATGTAAAAATATTATTTTTATATATGTAGAGTGTTAGCCCACTTTGTGAACTGGGCAACACAAAGTCAAGATGTGAAATATTGAAGAACTTGAATAACACTAGAGCGGATCGGATCGGAGCAGGGTAGCGGTTCAGATAGGGTAAAGTCTGCTGATCGGATCGGTGAACTGTTGCTATTGGAATTAGAGAGGCACAGTTATTCGGATCGGAGGGCAATCTACTTCCAGTCGGATCGGAAAGCCACCCAATTGCTACAGAGATAGATCGGAGTGGAGCAGAGTAAAAAGAAGAGAGAATTGGTCCTAAGTCAATCCGAGTCTGATCGGGTACTCCGATCCGAACCCCTTGTACATACCCCTCCGACCCGAGCCTGTCTTCCACGTCACTCTCTTGCATGAGCGCCTGGTTATTCGGATCGGCAGTGACCAGTTCCTACCCTCAACGTCCACTACTCTAATGCGTTGTCAGCATAGAAATTCATCCGAACCCGAGGCTGATGGGATGGATGACACGTGGCTCCGATCCGGATCGGGTTCTGGGCAAATTCTCACCTATAAATACCCCGTTTGGAGACAAAGAAAATGATCTTTTTTCTGGCACTTTGAGAGTTGAACCACCTTCATAACCCGAATTCCAGCACTCCCGGAAAATCCAAATCTTCTTTCATTATTTGTTTTTAGACAATTGAGCGATTGTAAGTGAGTTGTGAGAGAAATCAAGTGAACATTTCATTGTACTTGCAACTAAATCAGTGAAAATAGTGAAAGACAAGTGGACGTAGGCATTTCTTCGCCGAACCACTATAAATCCTGTGTGTTCATTTTTATTTTTGATTTCATTTCATTCTGCTTTTAATCAATTTGGGTGTTAGAACCACTTTTTGGTCTAACATTTTGGTGCTTTCACTGAGAATTCATCTGAATTCTTTGTTTTTCGGGATTATCGTTCTACTTTTTGGACCGTTGAGTTCAAAGAAGTTAATCCTCAAATTTCAACGCCCTTGGATATTTGTTGAAGTGATTGTCGAAGAATCATGGCCAAAGGAAAAGGCAAAGAAGTTCAATCTGGTCGAGGAAATGGAGCTGGCGAAGATCAGCAAAATGCTGTTATAACAAGGTCTCATGGGCAAAGTTCAGCAGCAGGACGAACCAATGCAGGAAATCCGAACCGTCTTCAGGGGGAGAGCTCCGATCCGATCTAGGTAGGAGATTCTGAAGTAGTGCATTCCCCCATTCTGAACCAACCCGAGCAGCTTGCCATGTACCGACCCGACCAGACTCCCCAGCTCCGAACCGACCCGACCTCCTATCTCCGATCCGACTCTTGGTGATGTTGGAACCTCTACTCGAGTCCCTACAAATGCTCCGATTCCATCCGCCAGGGTCAGTGATCAGGTTAATCCATCTGCGCCCATTACTCAAGGAGATTTCTCGCGCCTACTTGATATGCTTGAAAGTACTAGGGAGGCTATGAAAGTCCACGAGCGCACCAACCTCATGATGCAAGAAAATATGAGGCTCATGAGTAGGGAGATCAGCGAGCTCCGTCGACAGAGAACCCCATCACCGGTTCGTCACACACCAGTGGATCAGTCTTCATCTTCCGAGGAAGAGCGGCCCCGTGAACGAAGGCCGCTCGAATGACCTCAGAATGTGGAGCAGCTGACATTCGGATCTTTGGGATCTCGCGAGGATATTGCACGAGCACTAGGAAACAATGATCCCACTCGGGGGCAAAGGCTCCAGTCCCCTCCTCCCGAGACCGACCGGGAGCGTAGGGAACGGAATAGAGCAGAAGCAGCTCGAAGAAGAAGGGCATCTCCTGAACAAGAGCCCAGAAGGAACCCGGATACTAGGGCCAGGGAACCTGAGCGGCCCCTAACTATTGCTGATGTACAGGCAATGGTGCGCCAGATCATGTCCGAGAGCCGGAACTATACAAATGAAGATTATGGCATTGAGCGAAGCCATACTCCTTTCACCGATGATATCCTCGACTTCCAGTTTCCCCGGCGTTTTAACCTGTCACAGATGGACAAATACAACGGGAGAACTGATCCGGGACAGCATTTGATGCGATACTCGTGGCTCATGAATGCTGCTGCTGCCCCTGATGAAGTGAAGTGTAAAGCATTCCCAATCTATTTAGAAGATGTGGCGTTGTTCTGGTTTACCCGACTTCCCCCTCATTCGATTTCGAATTACAGGGAACTGTGTGAACGCTTTATGAATCAGTTCCGACTCCATGCCCGAAAGTCCAAAAGTGTTATTGAATTGTCAAGAATTAAGCAGGCACCAGGAGAGTCTTTGAGGTCATATCTTGACCGTTTTAACTTAGCTGTGACTGAAGTTAGTGACCCGCATGAGCCCACCATTCTGATGGCATTAAAGGAAGGGGTCGATCCCGAATCCGAGTTCGGGGATTACCTTTCTGGGAAGACACCCTCCACAAGAGAGATATTCTACGAAAAAGCCGATATTTATTTAAGGCGAGAGGAGGCCAGGGCAAACCGAAAGAGAAAGTCTGAAGCGGCTTCAAAAGAAAATGTGCAGAGTAACGTTGCTGTGAAGCAGTCTGGGGAAAGTTCCGGAAAGGTTGAAGTAAATGTGGGAAACAAGGGTGGAAACAACAATGCTGGAAACGGGGGCAACAACAACAATAACCGTAATGAGAACGGTAACAAAAGAAATAGAAATAGGGGAAGTGATCCTAACAAAAGACCCCGATTCCAGACCTACGAGAACTATACACCATTGAACGACACCCTGGAGAATATTTACCTGGACACGTACAACGTTTTGCAGTATAAAAGACCGCCACCTCGTGATTCGACCGAGAAAGAAATGGCAACTGGGAAGTTTTGTTTGTTTCATGGAACCCATGGGCATTCAACCAATGAATGTCGGCATTTGAGAGATGTGATTGAGAAGCTGCTGCGTGAAGGTAAGTTGGATGAATACAAGGTTGCCCCGAGGGACAGGGGGCAAGGAGAGCAGGCTCCAAAACAGATTCTACCGGCTCCTAAGCCTACAGCGCAACAAAAAGGTAAAGGAATCGTTATCAACTCCATAGTGGGTGGACCTCACCCAGCAATTCGAAGTTTCAGAGCGATGGATCAATATGTAAATGCTGCCAAGCACATAGATGTGAATGAAGGTGATGATTTGGAAGATATCACCCCCATAAAACAACAGAAGACCATGTTTGATGACGTGGTATTCCGCAGCAGGGATAATACTGGGATCCAATCACCAACTGATGATCCGTTGGTCATTACTACCACCATCGGGCCGGCCTTGGTTCATAAGGTGTTAGTAGATAACGGAAGTTCCGTCAATATTTTGTTTAAAAAGTCATTCGATCAGATGAAGCTTGAATCTGAAGATTTGAAGCCATGCGAAGGATGGATCAGAGGCTTCAACGGGGCGTCAACAGCTCCCATGGGATACATAGAATTGCCCGTGACCTTGGGGCAAGGAGAACGCAGAAGAGTGCGGATGCTTCAGTTCGTAGTATTGGACGTAGATTCGCCTTATAATGCATTTTTGGGGAGGCCTGCCCTTGCTAAATTCAGAGCTTGTATCGCCCCTTGGTGTTTATTGCTTAAGTTCCCAACCGAAGCCGGAACTGGAGTAATGAGAGGGGATCAAGTTTCTGGACGGGCCTGCTATGTTGCTGAACTAAAGATGTTGATGAAAGGACTTAACATTGAGAGTAAAGATGCCTCGCCTCCCCCAAAGGGGGGCTCGGTGTAGCAATTAGAGAAATCGATCCCGAAGGAGTTGCCCAAAGGAACGCCTGAAGACCTGGATCCCAGAAAAGACGAGGAACCAGAGACTAAAAATGCAACTCCTAATGAAGCGACAGTGGAAATTCCCATTGATGAAGCCGATCCAACAAGAGTCTTGAAGATTGGGTCTCAATTGGATCCACGTCGGGCCAAAGAACTAACATACTTTTTGAAGGCGAACTTGGACGTGTTTGCCTGGACCCACGCTGACATGTGTGGGATATCGCCATCCATTATAAGTCACAAATTAAATGTAAACCCGAAGCATCCGCCTGTGAAGCAAAAGAGACGTATGCTGGGCCCAGAGAGGTTGGCTGCTCTCAAAGAGGAAGTGGAGAAGCTGAAGCAGAACGAATTTATTCGAGATTCGACATATCCCAACTGGATATCGAATCCCGTCTTGGTAAAGAAGCCGAATGGAAAGTGGCGGACTTGCGTTGATTTTTCAGACTTGAACAAAGCCTGCCCAAAAGATAGTTTCCCACTTCCCAGAATTGACCAGCTTGTAGATTCGACAGCAGGTCATGAACTTCTCTCTTTCATGGATGCATATTCTGGGTACAACCAAATTCCTATGCATGTGCCAGACCAAGAACATACGAGCTTCATTACAAATTTGGGGTTGTATTGTTATGTTGTAATGCCATTCGGATTGAAAAACGCTGGAGCCACTTATCAGCGCTTGGTGAACAGAATGTTTTATAATCAAATAGGGAAGACTATGGAAGTTTACGTGGATGATATGCTTGTCAAATCGAAGCAGTCCTCCAGCCATACGCAAGACTAGACGGAAATGTTTAGTATCCTGCGAAAATATCGAATGAAGTTGAATCCTCTGAAATGCTCATTTGGAGTGGCATCGGGAAAATTCCTAGGCTTCATTGTGAGCTCCCGAGGAATTGAAGTCAATCCTAGCTAAATAGCAGCGATTAGAAACATTGAAGAACCAAGAAGAATTAAAGATGTCCAAAGTCTTGCGGGGAAAGTAGCCGCGCTGAGTAGATTCATCTCCAAAGTCACAGACAAATGCGTTCCGTTTTTTGATTTGATTAAAAGAGGAAAGAAGAACTTCGAGTGGACTCCGGATTGTGTTGAGGCCTTTCGAAATTTACTGGAACTACTAGAGAAACCGCCGATTTTGTCAAAGCCAGTGGATCACGAAGAATTGTTTGTTTACCTGGCAGTCTCGGCTCACGCCGTTAGCACAGCCCTGGTTCGAGAAGAAGACAAAGTACAAAGGCCAGTGTATTATGTAAGCAAGAAATTAGCAGCGGCAGAGCGCAACTACCCAAAGATTGAGAAGCTCGCTTACAGCCTCCTAATCGCATCCCGAAAACTTCGTCACTATTTCCAAGCTCATCCAATAACCTTATACACCGACCAGCCCCTGAGGCAGGTGTTGCAGAGGCCCGAAGCATCGGGAAGGTTGATCAAATGGAATATAGAATTAAGCCAATTTGATTTAAATTTTCAACCACGAAAGTCGATCAGGGGGCAAGCTCTGGCAGACTTTATTGCGGAGTTCACCATTCCAGAGGAGGAAGTAATTGATGATAGAGTGGTTAAGTCCGAGGATGAGTTGAAGATAGATCCATGGAAGCTATACACAGACAGATCTAAGAACGACCAAAGGTCCGGAGCTGGAATCGTTTTGGTCACTCCTGAAGGACGGTCGTTATATTACGCTCTGCGATTAGAATTCTCGGCAACTAACAACGACTCTGAATACGAAGCCCTGATTGCCGGGCTGAAACTCGCTAAAGACCTCGAAATAAAAATGTTGGACATATTCTGTGATTCTAAAATCGTTGTTTGCCAAGTGCGAGAGGAATTTATGGCTCGGGGACCTCGACTTATCGCCTACCTCAGGAAAGTGAGAGAGCTATTGAGTAGCTTGGAGCGGTACGATATAACACACATCCCAAGAGCCGAAAACCAGAAGGCGGATAGGCTGGCAAAGCTGGCTAGTTCCGACAATCCAGAAGAGACTGAAATAATTCCAATTGAAACGTTGGAATCGCCAAGCTTTGAGTCAATGGAAGTTGAGTTCGCTTTCGAAGCGGAACCGGAGAAGGAGTCGTGGATGACCCCAATTAAGAACTTCCTTAAGAATGGGACACTCCCATCAAAGAAGAGTGAGAAAAGGGCTGTAGTTCGCAAGGCTACCAGATATGTCATGCAAGATGATACTCTTTATAGGCAAGGATTTTCTATGCCCCTGTTACGATGTATAGCACACGACGACATCAAGCGTGTACTAAGAGAAGTACACGAAGGTGAGTGTGGAGATCATACAGGAGGTCAGACTTTAGCAAAAAAGATATTGCGATACGGATACTTCTGGCCCACAATTAATAAAGATGCAGCTGATTATTCACGACGCTGCGATAAGTGCCAGAGATTCGCCAAAATCCCCAGAGCACCGTCGACCCAACTTAAATCAATGGTGAGTCCTTGGCCATTTGCCACGTGGGGAATTGATATCATTGGAGTTCTACCGATTGCTAAAGGAGGAGCGAAATATGCAATAGTGGCCGTGGACTATTTTACGAAGTGGGTGGAAGCTGAGCCCTTGACCAAGATCACGGCAAGAAAGGTGATAAGTTTCGTGGTCAGAAATATTATATGCCGATTCGGGATCCCAAGGACGATTATAACTGACAACGGAACCCAGTTTGATAGTACTGAATTCAGAAATTTCTGCCAGAAGTATAAGATTGACAAGCGATACACTGCAGTTGCTTACCCGCAGTCGAACGGGCAAGTAGAGGCAATAAACAAAGTAATAAAATCCATCCTCAAGAAACAGTTAGAGCGTGCAAAGGCAAAATGGGTTGACGAATTGCCCCTGGCTTTGTGGGCATATCGTACAACATTTAAGACGGCTACTGGTCACACCCCTTTCTCTCTCTCCTTTGGCTCAGAAGCAGTAATTCCAGTTGAGCTGGAAGTTCCTTCCCACAGGGTAACGTATTATGATCCGATGATGAATCGGGCACTCTTACTTGAGTCTCTTGATGAAGTCAAAGAAAAAAGGGACGAAGCAGATTTGCGTGCGGCAAGACATCGACGTCAGATGGCACGCTATTACGACAAAAAAGTTCGCCCTAGGACTTTTGAACCAGGAGATTTGGTGCTAAAGAGAGTCTTTCCATCCCTTCCTCACCTCGGTCCAAAGTGGGAAGGACCCTTTGTCATCCAACGGAAACTTGAAAAAGGAACCTTCAAGTTAACGACCGTAGATGGCGAAGAAGTCCCTAGAGCATGGAATGCCCAACACTTGATGCGATATTTGGATTAGAAATGATGTACTCTTTGTTATTTTTCTTATGAACTCTGTAATAAGGCATGACTTGCCTTGGGAAAATCTGACGATATGAATAAAGGACTATAAAGTGGATGTAGGCTACGACTTAGCCGAACCACTATAAAAATATTGTGTGTTATTTACTTTTATGCATTATATATATACATTCATCAATTATTCTGTTGTGATTATAGAATACAGGATGATTCAAAACCTGAAAAGGTTGAAGACAGTTTAAACATAAGAAAAAGCACAACGACTATTTGTGCGACGAGACATAAAAGAATGAGAAAACGACATTCTTAACTCTAACTCTCCAGAGAGAGAGAGAGTATAAAAGCGTCTCCGACTGAGCGCTGAAAAAGAAATCCTTCCCCTAACTCTAACTCTCCAGAGAGAGAGAGTATAAAAGCGTCTCGGACTGAGCGCTGAGAATGAGATCCTTCCCCGCTGAAAGACCGGGGAATGAATAGATTGCTAAGCTCGAATTCTAACTCTCCAGAGAGAGAGAGTATAAAAGGACGGGAAAACGACATCCTCTGAGGCATGAAGGTGCACCCAAACAAGGGACCGCCTCAGTAAGAACTCTAACCTGATTATAAGACGGGAGAGTATAAAAGAAATGCCAGAAAAAACGACAGGCGCTGACGACACAGGAAGTGCTATCCCGTCAGAAAATCGGGAGCATTCAGATTGCTTGATTAAGCATTAAATAATTTGTGAGAATTGACTGGGGGCATATATGTGTACGCATATTTCCTCCCTCCGTAACTTCATTTCATAACTATAGTAAGACATGCATTTTTACATAAGTGCAGAACTACTGACAAACAGACATTGCAGAAAATGAATTATTTTTTATTTACAAATGAATGAATTTGTACAGGAAAATAGCTAAAAAAGAAGGTGCAAAAGCCACTCTTGTAGCAGCAATTGTTGGTTCGCTAAATGCTAAAACGACACAAAGCAATCCACTATTTAGATTTCGAGTGAGCCTTGGACTTCTTGGCGGCTTTCTCCGCATCCTTTGCTTCTTTCTCGGCCTCTGTCAAGATTCGTTTTGATTTCTTCTTTCCTGAAGATGCGGTGCTGGAACCGGTAGACTTCTTCCCAGAGGGTGGAGCGCTGGAATCAAGAGAAGATTTTTTAGCGAGTTCCTCTGTAATAGATCTAGTTGAGAGCTTAACAACTAACCTTGATCCCGCATCCACAACTGCGAGGGGCTTGAGGGCTTCAGGGTCTAGTTCTTCGGCTTTTAATTGCAAGCGTTTGTCTTGATCAGCTTTCATTGCAGCCAAAGTAACATCATCATCATTTTTTGACTCTCCGACTATTGCAACTTGTGGTTCTTCCTCATGACCTCCGTCACCACCATCATCCTTTAAAGCTGCTATCATTTCTTTATCATGGGGAGTGTCTGCCTTAGTCGGCTCACTTCTTTCTCCCAAGTCTATAGGAGCAGCCTTGTCCTCCCCTCCTTTTGCCTTTTCCGTAAGCTCTACCCCAGCGGTGGCTCCCTGAGTCACATCTGTCTTTCCGGAGGGCTCAATACCTACAGAATGAGAAGCAACAGTTATCAACTCAGGCGAAAACAATGGGTTTTTCATCGATTGCTCAACCATGTGGTGAAAGGTAGAAATAGCCTTGACAAATTGAGGAGAAAAGGTAGGAATACCTTCCGAAGACTTCTCAGCGGGGGTAACTACTGTCTCTGATGCCATTTCAGGGATTGGAGATAGCAGAGTTGTTCGGGGGATTCCCGGATTTTCAGGGTCATACCCCTCTACTTCTGAAGTCGCGGGGGAAGCAGAAGAGGAACCAGTCTCGGGAATGTTTTTCTGTTTAATCCTCCTCCTCTCTTCTTCCATAGCCTCAGCAATGAGGCGGTGCCCTTCAGCTAGGCGTTCTGGCTCATCATCCCTCAAGTATTTTTCCATTAGCTTATCCTCATCGATGGGATCGACTTTGAGCTCCTCTTTTTCCCACTCAACGATCTGATTCCATACTTGAACTAGAGTGGATGGGTAATCTTCGATCCAAGAAATGTTTCGGCGACGGATAATATGTGCGAAGAATTCAATCATTAATTTGCCAAAACCCTGAATATCAGCCTCCGCCTCTGACAATTGTTTGCGGGCTTCCTCTGTAGATTTGATAGCACACTCAACATTGCCCTCCGCCAGGGCAGCTCTGTTCTCTGCCTCTAGTAGCTTTGAAGCTAAGTCAGCGTTCTTCTTTTCTAACTCAGCATTCCTCTTTGCTAACTCGGCATTTTTCCGTTCGAGGTCAGTATAAGCAAGGCGCGTCTTAGCAGCTTCTGACTTAGCATCATCGACATGCTTTTTTAGCTCAGAACTCTCTTGAGTGTGAGATTCAAGCAAGTCACGATAGCACTTTTGCATATCCTCAAATTGTTGTTTGAAGTTAGAAGCGTCCCTTTGAGCAACAGCTAGCTGAGCTTGAGTGTCTTCCAAATCTTTTCCTAGAGCCTTTAAAGCCTTGGCATCCTCCTCCGCGGTCTTTTGCATTGAATCGGTATTCGTGATTAGAGTACGGATGATTCTAGAAAGGTTGCATGAATATTTAAACATCTCAGAATACTGTTTTTCCACCGCATCTATCTTTGCTTTGGCCTCATCTGCCCACTTAGAAGAAATAGGTTCAAGGGCAGGTAAAAAAGTCAAAGTTTCGAAGTAGTGTTCGGGAAATTGCTCCTCCAAATACGCCCGCTTGATTGCAGTCTCCGCATCTAGTGGTGGAGGAGCGGGGATCGTCAATTCAGTGTCCCTGTGTGTGGAGGATTCGGTAGTTTCTTTGTCTGTCCTAGGTCGTTTAGTAGCAGGGACCTTGTGCTTACTTCGAGACCCAGTTTCTTTTGGAGGACTTCTCTCTCTACTGCGCTTTTCATGGGAAGAAGTGGAGTCTTTAGATTGTGGCCTGTCCTCTTCCCTACGACTTTGATAACCTTTGTATTTCTCTTGTTCCGGCCGAACGGGAGAGCGAGAACGTTAGGGTCGAGAGCGATAGGGATCATAAGGCCTTCTCTCCTCCCTACCGCGATCATCACGGCGATCATACTCGATATCCTGAGGTGGATTAGACATGCTGCGGCGAAGCTTCCTGATATCATAGTAGGACCGAGACATCGTGCCTGCACAATAAGACAAACGAAATTCAGAATCAATGGATTCACAGAGAAAGAAGTGCAATGAATGCTAATGTTGTTGTACAAAGTGTGTCCTAAGTGGTGTGTTTCCCCCCAACCAACCCGAGTCTGAAGCTAGACTAGTATGGGCAGGCTCTTTGGCCTTAGCAGGAGTGGTCTCTTCAGAAGAGGTGAAGACTAAAGGATCCTTCCTAAAATCCTCTGAAGTGTATATAGTTTCAGATAAGGGGAGATCCCCCAAACCCTGAAATATTGGATCATCAGTACTAGGGACATCTCCCTCAGAAGCATTAAGTGGCGACTCTTGGGAGGATGTTGACTTTTCCAGAGAAGTAGCCTCCTCGGGGGCAGTATAACCTTCACGATGCTTTTCGGCCAGGTTAGCCAATTCGTCATCCTGAGTAGAAGATGGAGAAGGTGAAGTTCGAAGAGGCACTGTAGGAATTCCTGAGCCTTCTCCTGTCTCTGGGACTACCTCCACTGGAGGAATGTATACATATGGAGTTGTCCCATGACCAATACTACGAAAAACGGATAACAGCCCATGGAAGTGAAGATATTCGTCCTTAAGGACTTCATCGATAGTCAAGAATTTCTGATCGCCATTAAGAAGTTGGTGCATCCGGTCAAAGAACGCCTGATCTGATATTTGTTTTGGATTGTCGACTGCAAACAAAAAGGAAAACAAGTTAAGGTGATGACTCGAGGGTATAGAGCCCGGATTTAGAAAATCGGTGCTTTGCTTGATTTTGTCCACCTCCTGGCACATCCAGGCTATCGCTTCACATAGAACCATTCCAATCTGGAATCTCCATCTTTACTGCTGAATGGCGCCGAGATTATCTTCCTCTTAGGAACAAACTCAAAATAGCAGAAAGATGGAGTCTCTCGAGTCCGATGCTTGAAGTTATAGAAGAAATGAACGTCATCGAACGTGAGCTCTATGCCTAATATCTCACGGTATGCTATGTACAAAGTGTGCAAGTAGGCATAAGAATTGGGATGCAGCTGCATGGGGGCAATCCGCATTTGTCTTAGAAAGTCAACGATGAAGGGAGAAAATGGAGGGATAGCGCCGACCATACACATCAACCGAGTGACCGCCATATATCCTTCTGGAGGGTTGTGGGGACGGTCAGAGCTTGAAGGCACTAGAGTGTCCCTTTTCATTATCCCATATTTCAAACAAATTCGGGTAAGTCGGTCGTTATCAATTGTTGATTCAACAGAATCTGAGGGCGATTCCAATATGACTGCCGATTCAAACTCATCAGGAGCCCGGTCGTCGCCAACCCCTCCTTCTTCTTCAAACCCTAAAGAAACTTCATTCTCTGAAGACATTTCGTCACTTTTACGATTTCCGATGTAGTAATCTGAACCCTCATTATCCCATTCTGGATCCGACGGAGAAGATATGTCCTCAAGAGTAATCTTGTTAGAGGTTTCCGGGGCTTCTTTCCTCTCACCTAGTCTGGAAGAGCTTCTGGGTCTCATGGTCATAAAACTATTGAAGAAGCAATAGCACAAATTAGAGCAAATTAGCCCGTATCCCCCCGTGTGTGCGTGCAAACTAAAGTGTAAACAGTGTATACGAAAAGTGCAAAGTAAATGTTTAAAAGTGCGACGAAAAAGTTTGACAAGATATAAAGAGTTGAAGTAATTCTTGATGTCCAGTCACGTTCGCAAGGCACTATCCTAACTGTCCATTAAATTGAAGGTCATGCCAAAAGTTGATTGGGCCAGTTAGACGAGTTTTTATGCATTAAGGTAGACTGTGCTTCGGTTCGGTTCGGTTCCGTTCATTGGGATCGGATCGGGGGCGTGGCTTTAGGCTTGAATATCATAGTGAAGCTCGGAAATCAAAGTCGGATCGGATCGGAGGCAAAATCCCCTAACGGTTCGGATCGGATCACGTAGTTATACTTCTCCTCCGTCATTTTACGGTCCGACCCGATCCGGTTAGGTAGGCTCCTTTTCCCCTTCTTTAAATACTTGCTCCGACCCGATCCGATCTCCTGGATTTCTTTTATTTTTTCTTTCTTTACTCGCCCCGACCCGGTCCGACTTCCTGAACTCCCTTCCTCTCTCCCTCATTTTTTCAACTCTCATGTCCCTCCGAACCAAACCGATTCTCTATCATCCTCTTCTCCTTCACCCTCTTTCTTCCCTAACCGACCCCAAGGCCAATCTCGTGCCAGTCCCTCAAATCAAAACCAAGCAATTACATGCTGGTGCATTCAACTACGGATCCTCGTTCCCTCCGTTCCAACCTCAAGACGGTGACGAATCTACTGACAACGATGACGAGGGGGAGGGTCACGGCGGCAAGGACATCAGAGTTTCATAGTTAAATCATCCTAATCGCTCACGAATCCGACTCGAGAATGATTAAAAAAGGAATCGATCGAAGTTTTATAACCTACCGATATAATTACTTCGAGAATTAAAAGGAATTTTGATGCTTCACGAATTAGTTTTCTTTCTCTTGTTCTGCAGAATTTCAGGAGTAAAACAGTAAAAATGAAAGGAGGAAGAAGGCAGTGTTTATATAGAAGAGGAGTGTGACTATTCGTCTCCCCATTCGGATCGGACCGATAGCCCAGTAGAAGACTTCTCGTTCGGATCGGATGGACAGCCCAGAAGCGAAGCTTGGCCCAATAGTCCAGTGGAAAATAGAAAGGAGAAGGGGTCTGTTCGGATCGGAATCCGAACCGAACCGAGTTCTTTAGCTCAGCAACGATCTGAATTGAAATTTGAAGAAAAAGATAAAAACGCAAGGAAAATCAAAAGAGAAATTACCTCGAAGAGCGCTATGCATTGATGGTCAAAGCATGCTCCGTCTCCAACAGAAGCATCCTTTGAGGGGGCAAAATGTTAGCCCACTTTGTGAACTGGGCAACACAAAGTCAAGATGTGAAATATTGAAGAACTTGAATAACACTAGAGCGGATCGGATCGGAGCAGGGTAGCGGTTCGGATAGGGTAAAGTCTGCTAATCGGATCGGTGAACTGTTGCTATTGGAATTAGAGAGGCACAGTTATTCGGATCGGAGGGCAATCTACTTCCAGTCGGATCGGAAAGCCACCCAATTGCTACAGAGATAGATCGGAGTGGAGCAGAGTAAAAAGAAGAGAGAATTGGTCCTAAGTCAATCCGGGTCGGATCGGGTACTCCGATCCGAACCCCTTGTACATACCCCTCCGACCCGAGCCTGTCTTCCACGTCACTCTCCTGCATGAGCGCCTGGTTATTCGGATCGGCAGTGACCAGTTCCTACCCTCAACGTCCACTACTCTAATGCGTTGTCAGCATAGAAATTCATCCGAACCCGAGGCTGATGGGATGGATGACACGTGGCTCCGATCCGGATCGGGTTCTGGGCAAATTCTCACCTATAAATACCCCGTTTGGAGACAAAGAAAAGGATCTTTTTTCTGGCACTTTGAGAGTTGAACCACCTTCATAACCCGAATTCCAGCACTCCCGGAAAATCCAAATCTTCTTTCATTATTTGTTTTTAGGCAATTGAGCGATTGTAAGTGAGTTGTGAGAGAAATCAAGTGAACATTTCATTGTACTTGCAACTAAATCAGTGAAATAGTGAAAGACAAGTAGACGTAGGCATTTCTTCGCCGAACCACTATAAATCCTGTGTGTTCATTTCTATTTTTGATTTCATTTCATTCTGCTTTTAATCAATTTGGGTGTTAGAACCACTTTTTGGTCTAACATAGAGAATATAAAATTATAATTTTTATATATGTAGCGAACTAAAAATATGAATTTTATAATATTGATAACGTTATAAAATTTGATTTTTAATTATAAATAACATTGGAATAAAAATCTAATTATATATATATATAATAACATAGTATAAAGATCGGATTTTTTATATATAATAGAATAGAATAAAAAGGTGATTTTTATGTAAATAGAATAACAATAAAAATGTGATTTTTATCCATATAGCGTTAAAATAAAAATGTGATTTTTAATATAAAAATCTTGTGAAACAGATTGCGATGGGACTGACTGGAAACAAATCCAAATCCAAACTGTTCAGAAATAAAGAGTGGATTAGTGGAAACCCAAGGTGAGAACTTCTCATTCTAAATTTGATTATAGTTAAATATATACTAGGATGTAGATGGCGCTTAGTAGCACCTGACACCTTTGCTTGAAACCATGGACGTTTGGTTGATTTTTGGATAGAGTGATTTATTTGTTCGAATTTGGTTTAGGATGTGAATGGAATTGATTAGAACTGGTATGTATATGGCGCGAGCCAGTATTAGGCGAGGGATAAGGCTAAACCTTATTCCGGTTCTAGTATCACGCTGTTATGCTGCCAAAATTTTCTAAAATATGTTAGAACAATAAAAATATCATTTTTATTGTATAAATGAACTAAATAAAATATTCATGTGTTGGAATAAACATTTTATCATTAAAATATAATTTTTAACGTGTATATGAATGAAAATAAATATTCATTTACGAATCGGATGATTTGTTTATGTACACTCATTTGACTGATATTGATTGGGACGATAATTTTACACATCGCCCAACTACACAAATAATATTCAATATTTGTTGGTTTAAACCCCACACGGGTATTAGGATGATATTTGATGTACACAAATCCCAATTGTTTAATTGTATGTCAATCGATGGGTTGACAGACTGTTGTAAGTATTAATTAATTATATTTAACGCTTATGCAGTTGTGTAATGCATTCTGGATGATGATTGACTGTGTATGATTATCGTTATGTACATATGTGTGAAATCCATATAAGTAAAATTATATGGTAATTGACTGTGTCTGATTCCAATTCAGAAATAACGAATATTTTAAAATAACGAATATTTTAAAATAATATTTTGAAAAGGATAATAATATGATTTTTATGTCTGATTTGGGATGGACACGAAAATATTGAAATTTAAGAAGCCGTGTTGATTAGATATGCGTCATTTTGATGCGAACGATATTTATATCAATTTTATTCATTTTTATAATGAATATCGAAAAGGAAATGATTTCAAAATCTGATAATTTGAAAATATTATCTTTTTAATACTATAATGATATGGAATATTCAATTTTGGTTTAAAATTGAAAATGGAGTAGAAATCGTTTGTAAAACGATTTATAAAATACGGTTTAAATGTAAATCGACAAAATATATAATATAGATATATTATATATATTTAATGGCCTGAATAGAACGCATCACGCAGCGACCGTTCATGAATTTCGACCATTGACTTCGAATTGATATTTCGAAAGACCCGACCGTCGGATTCTCCTAAATCCGGAACTATTGGGTTCGTATCGAAAAGAGCTTTCCAACGAATATAAGAGAATTGGAATCTAATGGTTGGATTTGGAATTATGTCCAAATCAAATCTGAAAAAGGTCGTTGTAAGTGCAGTTCGACAACCGTTTAGGGAAATCGACTAAAAGGCCTTAATAAAATTATTGAAAATATTAATAATTTGTGTAAAATTATAACAAATGATTTGAAAAGAATTTAGATGAAAAATTCCACGTTTGTAAAGATAAAAATGTATTTTTATCAAAATGAAATTGTTATTAACTAGATTGGAATTCCAATAATTTTTAAATAAAATAAATTGGATTTGTGATTGGTTTTAATATAACTAGAAATTTCCAACGAACAAATTGGAATGGATTTTGAATGGAAATATTCTTCGAAATATTTCAATATTAGATTCCTTGATTATACGGATATTGTTATGGAAATTTGGAAGATATTTTTAATATTGTTATTTCCAATACGATATTTGTTGTTTTCAGAATTTAATATTTAATATAAGCCGAATAATTTCTATTCAGAGCCTTGTATTTAATATCAAATTGGATTTTGGGTTTGTCGTGAATGGTGTCTTCAGTAACACTTTCTTAAACCCAGTTGAAAAAAGAAAAAATCTTTTAATTAAGATTTAGAGAAATTTACCAATCAATTAATATTTAATTTGAATTGAATTAAGAACAGGATTTTTGGGTTTATCGTGAACGGTGTTTTAAATAACACTTGTTCTTTAACCCGATTAACAGTGAAGTTTAGATTTGGAATTTATAAATCTTTTATTATGATTTAATGGAATTTTCCAAAGTAAAGTTTTTCCAATTTAATAAAATAAATTGGAATGGAATGGAATTCGATTTGGTAATAATCGAAGTGAATTTCTATGGAGTAAGACTGTTAATATATATGGAATTTAAAAGGCATTGTTGTTATTCCATTTATATTATCAGTCGGATACGGAAATTGATATCAATTATATATTGATCTGTTTTCTGTGAAGATTCCATAATTAATGGAATGTGATTTTGGGTTTATCGTGTACTGTGTTTTTAATGACATTGGTTCTTTAACCCAGTTGAAGATAGGATTACATGTCCAGTATTGTAATTCGAACTGTATTTGTTTATCTCTACTAAATATGTTTCTGTTTGGTGGCGGAGAATTTATTCTCTTGCTTAACACCCTTCTCTGAGACGTACGAGCTCAGAGGTTACATATTGGCAAAGATCAATGGTACGGTGTAGATTGTCGATGCGACATGTTTGTTTTGCCAAAGTTAAATAATCATTAGTATTGATTTTTGGGAAGATTAAAACTAAGTGGAGTTTTAATGAATCCTTAATTAGATTGAAATGTGAATGTGATAATTTAAATTATCAAATTCGGGAAATGATCGAGAATGGAGTACCGCCAGTTTTACTCCAAACGATAGTTAAATCTTTAATTAGATTTGTACGTAAAATGGTAACTAAATTTACCGATAACACCATGGTGTTAGACATGTAGTATTACCAGTTTTGCTACATGGGATAAATAGGTTGGGATTGGTAAATTAAACAAATGATTACTTTGGTAATGTTTGCTAATCCCGACTAGTTGATAAACCTTAATTTGGTTTAGAATTGATATCCAAAGGAAGATTAAAGAATAAATTTAAAAGAATTATCTTTGATAAAATTAATGGGAACCTTTCCCATATTATAAGAATATTTGAATAAAGGAATACTTTGGATTGGAATAAGGTGTATGTTGTGTTTTTATAGCACTTGTCTATTACATACGCATGTTATTCGGAAAGCCCAGGTTTATACCGATTTTGAATAAATGATTCGACGATAAGTAGACGATGAAGATGGTGGTTGTAGACCGGAGGTCTTCACATCGTTTGGATGATTATTGATGTCTTGGTTGGGCTGTACACCCAAGACAAGGTAATAAGTGGTGATCGTCCAGACATACTTGGAGATCGAACGGATATGCAAGGACCTCTCTCCTGTATTGGACATATTGGATAAGGAATAATGTGCCTCTAGTTTCGTTCAGAACCAGAACGAACTTATAAATGGATGCATGTCTTACATAGGATTTCATTCTATTTTGATTGATTTCTACTAAATATATATTTGTTTCGTAGCGGAGAATTTATTCTCTTGCTTAACACCCTTCTCTGAGACGTACGAGCTCAGAGGTTATATATCGATAGACATCAGTCGCATGGCGTGAACTGCCTGTATGGCATGCTGAGATGCAAATTATCAAGGCTTCTGTTGAAAAGCAGAGTCTTGTGGTTGATGATCAAAGCACGGCTTTAATATAGCAAAGCTTTGTGTATAGCGTTAATTCGCAAGCCTCACACCTCAGTATAAGTCAAAAACAGGATAAGGGACCCAAGGAGTGCATGACGTTTCCTTTTAGCTATGTGTGGTGTCATGGTATGGAGCCCAGACATTTTTTTTACCTATGTGGATGATGGATTGCGAGGCGCCTCGGATATATTGGTTACTGCGGAGACGATGGATAGGACCTATAGAACCGGGAAACTTGTGTTCAGGAATAATTAATCCTCAAACGTAAGGGAGGATTGGCCTTGGAGGATCCAAGGGTCTACTGCAGGAGATCCAGAGGCAATTGCTAAAGTGTCTCGAAGCCGGCGAGGTATACATCCCATGCCTCGACTCATGACAGAAATCCAATTTCCAATACGTGACATTTCGGTTTTAGTTGTAAACCTATATGGCAGCATAGTAGCATGGGATACTATGCTGTCTATGATTGATACATTTATATTTAAAGATGTTTTTGACACTATACACTTATTATAGTATCAATTTATTTATTTTAAACGTAACAAGTATGTTTGGCTATTATAAGGGAAAACCCTATCCACTGGCTTGCGTTGCATTGTGTGATGGGACTTGGGTCTTATAATAGCTTCATTTTTTCAAAAATCATCGCGCTGTTTGTTTTGTGCACTGGTATTCTTAGGAGGAAACCCGTTCAGTGTTATACGGCGTGGTTCCTTGACTTACTTTTAAAGTAAAAGATTTAATAACTGTTTTAAGTTCTTACACCAGTCACATGACTGACCTAGAGTTTATTGCTTTAACCTAAACACTGGGTGCCCCTATTTTCCACACGGGAAGCTTGTAGTTGGGTTTCTGCAGATATTATATTCACATGATCCTGGATTTACAGCAGGAACTATACTCGGAAAGCTCTGCATCTGTGTATTTCTTTCAGTTGTATTATGTATTATTTTTCCTCTACTTTTTAATTTGAATCCCTGATATTTATCAAATGTATATTATTTACTCATACTCTGTTATATTCTTGTACTCTGATGTAATTGTTGTAATAAGCAATGAAATGTTCTTCTGTTTTTGTTTTGATTTTTCGTGTTCTCAACTCAATCTGGGATTTCCCGTAAGGGCTAGTTTGGGTCGTTTCAGTTTGGGATTAGAGCTTTGGTTTGCAGAGCTCGAGAACAAGACACATTAGAATCGAACGAAAGAATTAATCAGAGATTGGATTAGTAATATCCAATAAGAATGATTCGTTAGAGATGGGATCAGTAGTATCCTAGAATGAGTTCAAAGAGTCTTATTTTTAAAATAAAATGAAACCAAATTTTGTTTTGAAAATTTAAACCTTATAATACGTAGTTGAATATTTTATTTTATATTGAATTTGGATAATCGTATATAAAGATTTTGCATATACGCCTAGAAAACGTGTATACAAAGCCTCAAATATACTGGATGGATATAGAATCACACTCTAGTCACCCGGGGATAATTCTGGTTATGGTGCACCATCATCAGTGTTTCGAGTTTCAAAGGTGTGATACCTATATGTTTCCAATTGACTGGTGTGAGAACCAAAACTTAGATAGGGTTATTTGTTGTGATTCGACACTAAAAATTGGATTTTTAAGTATATATATTAAAGATATGTGTTTAAAAAGATAATAAACTAATTGATTGATGATTATGTTGTGTGATTATTCATTTAAACCAACATGTGAAATAAAGACAAATATTTAGCCAAATGGAATCAAATATTGAACTGAATTGAAAATTGATTGCAATTGCATAAATGTACATATATATGTATGAGCAGGTCAAAGCAAGGAAGCTAGGAAAAGGAATAAAATTGTATGCCCGACAAATAGGTACATGTTTATCATTTTCTTGGGTTTTGATGATTTTATGAGCCAATTGGCTAGCTGCTTGGCTTTTTCTTTTTCTTTTGGATTCGTGAGGGGCCTGTGAGGCAAGCAACGGTTTTAAAGGTCTCCCCGTACGAAGGAGGTTATGGCGAAATTTTTCGAAAATTTAGGGTATTAGCCAAATTTTTGAAAAATTGGAAAATTCTTAGAAACTGCAAAGTTTGAGAATGAAAGCCAGAACGAAAGTTGAGTTGATCAGTAAAACAACTTTCAGCTCCATTCCTTTTCGAGGACGAAAAGATTTTAAGTGGGGGAGATTGTAACAACCCGGAAAATCGAAACTAATTTAAAATTTTTATTTTGGCAATTTTAATGGATTTTTAATATTTAAAATGATTTATTTTAAATAACAACGACTAAAAATCTATTTTAAACAAAGTTAGAATGAATAAATTTATTTTACTTATATAACGAGCCTGAAAAGGCATGGTAGTTTGAAAATTCGATTTCAAATTTCAAATGAATGTACAGGATTCAAAATAAACTGAATTTCAGTCAAAACAGAAATATTTAAATCTTTTTAAAATATCTTTCTAATGAATGCGAGAAATCTAGATTTCATAATGGGAATAAAATGTTATGTCCAGTTGAAGATTCGAAATAGTCGCTATGATTTTTTTTTTATATACAATATATAGCCCTTAAAAATAGCCATTTTGCAAACGACCTTCGTTTTTAACGAAACCACTTTTGTTGGATACTGAATGTCAAATTATTGCTAAATTCCAATTTTCACAATTTTTGGAATCAATATGTGAGCGTGGTGAATTTAAACGCGTTTGGTCAATTTCGATTGAATTGGATCGATTAGAAAATGACCATTTTTCAAACGGTCTCCAAATTTGACAAAACTGTTTTGTTAGTACTGTATCATCAAAACGTAGCTAGATTTATTTTTATGGAATTTTTGGAGTCAGTATGTGGCCCCAGTAAATTAAAATGTACGTTGAAATCAATTTTGAACGTTATATTAATTTATATTTTAATTTTGGAAAAAACAGATCGTATCTATCGAATTGGCTTACCGGACATATCCCATTGTGTCTGGAATGGGGGTAATTATCTAAGGAAGACAGCTGGTGGGTTCGATTCGGAGATCGAATTTAAAAGTTACTTTTTGAGAGAAATTAAAAATAATATAAAAATTATGATAAAGCCCTTCACTTTCCCCTTTCCTCTAACCGTTCAGATCAAAATAAAAAAAGAAAAGAAAAGAAAAAGCATCGTTGCGCTCAACCCTCCGCCCACCGCCACGCTGACCAGACTGCCGCCCCTCCCTGGCACCACCGCCGACGCTAGCCACCTCCCCCTCGCCACCGCTACGCTCCACCTCTCCAAAACCTCAAAATCGCGTTCAATTGAGAAAACCCGCCGCCTCAGCCTTGCACAGACGCGACGCCCACCAGAGCACTCTCCGACCACCTGCGCACCTCCTCCACCACCCAACGCCGACGTGGACCCCCTCCTCCATCAACGATTGATTTTTTGCAACGAGAAAGTTGTGACTTTTAATAATAGAAATATACATTGTTTTAAAAATATACATTGTTTTAAAAACTGAATTTTTATAACGTAGTAGAAATAATAGAAATATATGACTTTTAATAATAAAAAGATATGATTTTTAGCGATATAAAAATACGATTTTTAGTTATAAAATATGATTTTTATTGTATGAACATTGAAATAAAATTTTGATTTTTATACATGAATAACAAGTATAAAAAATTTGATTTTTATATATGAATAACAAGTATAAAAAATTTGATTTTTATATATGAACAACAAGTATAAAAATTTGATTTTTTTTTATATATGAATAGCAAGTATAAAACTTTGATTTTTATATAAATAATAGCGATGTAAAAATATGATTTTTGTATATGTAGGGAATATAAAAATTTGATTTTTATATATGTAGCAAATTTAAAATTTGGTTTTTATAATATAGATAATATTATAAAATTTGATTATATATATATAATAGCATAGTATAAAGATTAGATTTTTTATATATAATAGAAAAGAAAAAAAAGGTGATTTTTATGTAAATAGAATAACAATAAAAATGTGATTTTTTATCCGTATAGCGTTAAAATAAAAATGTGATTTTTAATACAAAACTCGTGTGAAACAGATTGCGATAGGACTGACTGGAAACAAATCGAAATCCAAATCGTTCAGAAATAAAGAATGAAGGAGTGGAAACACAAGGTGAGAACTTCTCACTCTAAATTTGATTGCAGTTAAATATATACTAGGACGCAGACGGTGCTTAATAGCACCCGACACCCTTGCTTGAAACCATGGACGTTTGGTTGATTTTTGGATTGAGTGATTTATTCGTTTGAATTTGGTTTGGGATGTGAATGGAATTGATTAGAATTGGTATGTGTATGGCGCGAGCCAGTACTAGGTGAGGGATAAGGCTAGACCTTATTCCGGTTCTAGTATCACACCGTTATGTTGCCAAAATTTTCTAAAATATGTTAGAACAATAAAAATATCGTTTTTATTGTATAAATGAACTAAATAAGATATTCATGTGTTGAAATAAATATTTTATCGTTAAAAATAAAAAAATTAATGTGTATATGAATGAAAATAAATATTCATTTACAAATCGGACGATTTGTTTATGTACACTCATTTGGCTGATACTGATTGGGACGATAATTTTACACATCACCCAACTACACAAATAATATTCAATATTTGTAGGTTGAAACCCCACACGGATATTGGGATAATATTTGACATACACTAATCCTAATTATTTAGTTGTATGTCAATCGATGGGTTGACAGACTATTGTAAGCGTTAATTATTTATATTTAACACTTATGCAATTGTGTAATGCACTCTGGATGATGGTTGATTGTGTATGATTAATGTTACGTACATGTGTGCGACTTCCATATAAATAAAATTATATGGTAATTGACTGTGTCTGATTCCAATTCAGAAATAATGAATATTTCAAAATAACGAATATTTTAAAATAATTTTCTGAGAAGGATAAAAATATGATTTTTATGTCTGATTTGGGATGGACACGAAAATATTGAAATTTATGAAGTCGTGTTGATTAGGTATGCGTCATTTTTACGTAAACGATATTTAAATCGATTTTATTCATTTTTATAATGAATATCGAAAAGGAAATGATTTCAAAATCTGATATTTTGAAAATATTATCATTTTAATATTATAATGATATGAAATATTCAATTTTGGTTTAAAATTGAAAATGGTGTTGAAATCATTTTCAAAACGACTTTAAAATGATTTATAAAATACGATTTAAATGAAAATCGTCAAAATATATAAAATATATATATTATATATATTTAATGGCCTAAATAGAATGCGTCGCGCAGCGACTGTTCACGAATTTCGACCATTGAATTCGAATTGACAGTTCGGGAGACCCGACCGTCGAATTCTCCAAAAACGGGAACTATTGGGTTCGTATCGAAAAGAGCTTTCCAATGAATATAAGAGATTTGAAATTTAACGGTTGGATTTGGAATTACGTCAAAATCAAATTTGAAAAAGGTCGATGTACGTGCAGTTCAATGACCATTTAGGGAAATCGACTGAAAGGGCCTTAATTAAATTATTAAAAATATTAATAATTTGTGTAAAATTATAATAAATGATTTGAAAAGAATTTGGATGAAAATTTCCACGTTTGTAAAGATAAAAATATATTTTTATCAATATGAAATAGTTATTAACTAGGTTGGAATTCCAATAATTTTTAAATAAAATAAATTGGATTTGTGAATGGTTTTAATATAACCAGAAATTTCCAATGAACAAATTGGAATGGATTTGGAATGGAAATAATCTTCGGAATATTTCGATATTAGATTCTGTGATTGTAACACCCAACCTCTGCTAGGGTCACTCACAAAGGGAATGCACTAGTTTTAGTGGAGTATTATCTAGGTAAACATGCACAGAGATATCACAAGGCAGAACATAAATAAAGCAGCGGTAGAAATTAAAAACCAACTTTTTATTATTACAAGAAAAGAGTCAAAAGCTCATATATCCAAGATACAAATTATTCCATTACATCAAGTTCCAAATAAAGAAGAATAAACTTAAAACAAAAGTAAATTATTCCCCATAAATAGCAGAAGCAGCCATAGCATAGCCCAAGACCAAACTGTACATGAGCTGTCAGAAAGAAAGCTAAATCCAAGCTAAGAGCTAGTGTTTCCTCCCTGAGAACCTGGGGGGAAGAAACGAAAGAAAATGAGGCGAAAGAAAAAGGTTCAGTCATAAAGACTGGTAAGCCCTAGTGAATTTCAGTATGAAAACTAGTAAAGGTAACATGATATGTGAAAACTGGAATTAAACATAAGGATGATAACAGAACTGGTAGGATAATTAAGATAACAAGATAAGTCAAGTCTAGCATCGCATATTCAAGGTTCGCTGCACCAACTATACTAGTATTCTAACCCATGTCAAGTATTAACCATGAAATGATCCCTTGGCCCAGTATCACGAAGTGACCCATTACGGGGTCCTACGGTACAATCTACTAAACGATCGGCTCCCTACAAGTCCTAGCTCGTCATGTGTCTGTGTCATACGGCCCTATCCTGAAATGTAGTTACCTGTGCTAGGTCCACCATTGGGTGTATCAAGTCTTATGGTGCCAACCACTGACACGAATCAAGCACGCACAGTGTAAATCTACGGGTGCCCAATGCCTGCTTTATCAACTCCGGACTACGTGCACGACCATAGTCCATCTGAACCTACAATGGCGCACCTACTCAGCCGTCATTCTGGTCGCTTACAATCATCCCAGTAATCGTGCCCCACCCTGCCTAGTCCCAGGGTATCGTGATACATCTAAGTGGGTTACTGCTGAAAAGGACCGCGTAACTAGGGTTTCTAATGGGTTAAGTGTTGTCATTCAAATTCGTGACTTAACCCTATCCAAACATGTATCAAGTTAGTTAAGTGTGTTCAAGCAGTTCATGACTTAACCCTATCAAATCATCGTGTCAAGTTGGTTAAGTATATTCAAGTGGTTCATGACATAACCCTATCATGTGGCATTAATTCATTAGTGCACGCTAACCTCTCACATTAGACTAACTGTTGTGGTTACTGGATTTGCCGGGCGGTTCCGGGAAGATTTACACCACAACATAGTCTAACCTCGGGTTTTACGTGCGATATGACCAACTACCCATATTGGATCCTATTGTTTGCAGCCACTGGATTTGTCGGACGGTTCCGGGCAGATT
The DNA here is from genome assembly GCA_030737875.1 of Allium sativum. NCBI lineage: Eukaryota > Viridiplantae > Streptophyta > Magnoliopsida > Asparagales > Amaryllidaceae > Allium > Allium sativum. The sequence goes on from CM060913.1 coordinate 1,050,481,272, forward strand.
TACACTGCAAACTCAACCCAACCTCGAGTTGGCCATTTTCAAGTTTGTCTAATTGTCATGCCCACGTTCAAGTTTTCATGTCTAGATTCATGTCTAGTTTTCAGGTCATATTCCATGTCAAATCGTGTCAAGTTCATGTCCATATTCAGGTTCAAGTCATAACAACGTTCATGTTCAAATTTAAAGTTAATTCATGTTTTACCTAGTCTACCCAAATCGTATTCCCATCGCACGTAAGCTCGAATCGATACAAATAAATCTAATTAGGGAATAACATAAAAAGGGACGGGTATAAGGTGGAAAAAGTGATTACTAGCATGGTATGACTTGAGACAAATGATTATAACATTACTGGCATATGGAATATTGGAATTAAACATAAAGATTCCAAATATAACAAAATAAGGTACTAGTCAAGATAACAGTTGTCATAAGGTGATAGTATAGTCATGGTAACGATTGACATAAGGTGATAGCATAATCATGGTAACGATTGACATAAGATGATAGCATAATCATGGTAACGATTGACATAAGGTGATAGCAATAAACTTGTGACTAATAGCAGATTCAACATGATAATATGAAGGGTTTTCTTTTTGATTTACAATATGAATAGGCCCCAAATCAATGTCATAGTAATATCAAAGAGTCAAGATCCAAGGTGAACAAGAATGGATGTAAACAGTCATCATACATAGGTCCAATTTCAATTTACATCATATTCATATTACATTTACAGTTTAAATCTAAAAATAACTGGGGCTTACAGATCGTGGTTCGAGAATTAGAAAAAGGGAGTCGATAGTTGAATCTCTATATGCTTAGTCAGGTCCTAATATAAATCCCCAAATCAGCAATTCTCTTAACGCAGTCTCAACGTAGAAGAAGCAGTCCCTTTCTCAAACTTTTCAATTAGAATCAGAGCAGCATAAGGTCAGAAAGAATTTTGTGTAGAGAGACTGGTGTTAGGGGCTGTATTTATAGGGTCAAGTCAACGAATGTGGACAGGAACGAGGCCAGGAACATCAGAGTGAATCCAGCTTCAAAAGTGGACTCGGGCACCAGGTCGACCCCCAGGTCGACACTATGGTCGACCTGGTCCTGGGTAGGTCGACTACATAGTCGACCCCTAGGTCATCCTGGTCCTGGGCGGGAAATTTCCCGCCCAGTCCATTCTGAGGTTTGAAATTCGAGTTTTTAATTCGAATTGAGCTGTTTTGAACTTGAAAACTTCTAAAAACTTCGAAAGGTCATAACTTGGTCATACGGACTCCGATTTTCGAAAAATCGGACTCGTTTCCAAGCAGAATTTTGAGACGAACGCAATGGCGCAACCCATTTCCCTTGATTCTTATTTTAAAAATTAATTCTGCCTTGATTTATGGTTATTACACGTTATAAAAACACGAGTTGTTGCATTCTCCTCCCCTTAAAGGATTTCATCCCCGAAATCTCTAAGTTTGGGAGGATGTGTCCTACCATCCATCATCCATCTACTCAAAGCATCATCCACAGGCAACCACTGTCCTTAAAAGATTTCTAGTGTTGTATGAACATATGCAGAAAGTGTGTGTATATGTACTTATCTAATGCAAAAGATCAGGCGGTTACTGATTTAGTAAACCTCCTCAATGCAAAATATGTTAGTGTAATTAATCCAACATGTATGCAAATTCCTAACATAGTTTATAATCTCTACATGAGTGCACAAACATTCATCCATATGCAACATCCAAGTGATAGCATAGGAAGTTTCCATCCATGTACAAGTATAAGCACGCATGCATATGCAACATGAAAATGTGATTGAGCCGATCTAGTGCCTAATGTGTGTCATGCATCCACTAGCAACCACTTGCAACCATTTGCAAACATCAACCATAACATGTTTTAATCACATGTTTACATCCATATGGTTCTACTTAAGGTTCTCAAGATAAGATCGAGAAGATAGCAAGACAAACGTAGTGTAACGGCCCGGGAAAATTCGACGCTCGAATTTTCAACAACAATACTTAATCCCGTATTACTTGTCAAAAATCCAAGTATCAAATCCCAAACTGTTAATAGAAAGAAGTTAGAGGATGAGAAATAGGAAGAAAGAAATTTAGAATAGAAGAAAGAAGAAGAACAAATCAGAATCTCACAGCGGAACGAATAAATATAATATAACAAATCTCTTTATAAAAGAAACTATATATATACACATACCATTTATCAGATTACAACATACATCAATCACAGCGGAAACTTGTATAACTAACGGTGAACCCTTCTGCTTCCAACTCTGAAACTTGTAGCGGAACCTTAACCTGTAAATATGCTTGGTCTGACCCGAGCACATTTGATTTAAAACAAAAACACACCGGGTCAGTCTGGAATACTTTTCAGTAATAAATTCACAGCACACACAACTTGTTTAACTTTTGAAAATCCTTTCTGAAATAAAAGAATAATAGTAAGACCAGCCCACACATAAACACGGACGGTTTTTACCTTACTATAGCCCAAAACGTTTTTAAAATCAATATCTTTTTCTGATATTATCATAGTGTCTAAATACAAGTAAATATCAATTTAGAGGAACGCTTGCATCTCACGCTCTCCATATATAGTATACAAACCAAAACCGCGGGCGCTTATTGGATATTGGATTCCAACTTGACAAGGTATGGGTCCACCTTCCGAACGTGTATCTCTAGAGGCGAATACACTGGGTTCAACAAGAACGTCTTGCAACCCGGCCCACACATGACCGACCACTCATTTCGCTTGAGTGTATCGAATGTATATCACCGACGGTTGGGCTCAAACCACCGTCTCCCGAAAAGGGACAGCATCGATAGATACAAGAAGCAAGAGGAATTTCTCTAGATAGGTGATTATACATCCTAATGGGAGCGACCCACATAGCCATGCTGCCTGCCCGATTTTTTTGTCATTTCCCGGTTGATGAGGCTTGAGGCTACGCTTTACCATCACATCAGGTTCACTTCGAATGCCACATTGTCAGATCCATCGAAATCACTTAATTGACGTCTACAACAATACATTACGTGTCAGCTAAAGAAGTTTCCTTCTCTGCTTCACTCTTGGTACGGCTGGAGAAATCAATGTACATGACCTTTCTGGAAATACTCTGTCAGACATCCATCCATACAAGTCATCCAGGATCAGGATGAACCGAAGGCACTCTCCTACTGCATCCTAGGTATCACCCTATAGATCAGTAGCGAGAAGTCCTTGCAATCCGAAGATTTCAATCACGACAGAATCACAAGTCAAAATATCTTCGGGAGCGACCCTTAGAAATCCAACGAGTAGTTCTTCCGCTCATGAAGATCAACGGTCTTCAATGCTCCATCTCGACCATCTTCTGATATCTTCGACGTTACGTATTTGCTGGTCGGAATGGTTTTCGAATATAAATTCGATCCCGGTCTTTCCGTACCAACAATCGATAAAAGACCAAACTTTGATAGTCGGTGATTTAACTATCAAATCATAACAGTGTATCTCAGTGGATTGGCAGCTCAGGTCCTTTATATGAAATATCTCATAAAACCAATTTATCGATTTCTTATAATCGACTTCATAACTTTATCTTAACAAAACTCTTATGGGTTTCGTTACTTGAAAACATTACTCGCTACTCGCTTTAGAACAACATATTTACCAAGCTTTTCTTTTTATTTCCTTTGTTTGGAAATAATGCCATCTTTTATAAATCAGTTTTTATTTCCTCTTTGGTCGTTAACATCGTATAATTACCTCAAAACCCTTTTGAATTTCTCTTTGGTTGGAAATCCTGGTTATAGTTCTATAAATCTACTTTCCCTTTTTCCTTATCATTTCCATATCGTTATATTCTTATCCAATCAACGACAAATATTTAATTATCAAAATCTCTTTCTTATCACGATTAAACTACTTCGCTTAATCTCGTTTCCAGGTGAACGCTTGTTTTAAAATCCTTGTTTGGGTAAAACCCCTTTTTCATACTCGTTTATACGATTTGAATTAGATTCAATTCCTTCCGATGCTAATCCATTTTTTAAAGTTTGTTTTAAATAAATGATAAATTCCATTTATCGCAAAACATCTCGATAATCACTTCTCTTATACATTACAAACAAATATCATCTCTCGATAATAGCGGAGCCGTTCAAGTTGGGGTATTCCAATTACCTCTCAGACCTTGATCGACGACGTTCTTATCTCAAGATAGATAAAAGCTTATAATTTAAAACCAATGTCAAACCATCTCAATAATCCAATATGTTATTCCCATTTCCATTTATCTTGGTTTTATAAACCATTTTCTTTCATTTGAAAACCCACTTTTCATATTAATTTCTTTCTCTTAATTGAGCAAAACCCTGATTGGAATGTACGCCTTAGGTTGCACCCATATTTACAAATCTTGTTTATACGATTTGAAATAAATTCAAATCCCTTTCATACTAATCTATCCATAACTTATATTTATTTTAAAGGAAATTTCAAGTCTTTTAAATGTCAATCCCTTTGATTTGATCCATTTAAAACAAATTGACACAATCGTCAAACTCCAACTTTAAACGGTTGATTTTCGCCAACCGTACATATCAGTTAACCATTAACTGATTTACGTTATCATTTCTTCCTTAAATTTATTAAATAACTTAATAAATTTAAAACATCAGTTAATTGATTATAAGAACAATTATTTCATTTCACTAACCCGTAGGTTAGTTCCTGACTGCAGTTCATGAATGACTGCAGTTCATAAATAACAGGATAAACAGTTGGTTCCTGCCAACCACAACCCTCAGTTAAACGGCTAACTGACTTCTATTCAATTTCTCTTCTTAAATTAATTAAATAACTTAATTAATTTAAAACATCGGTTAATTGTTTTGTAAAAACAATTATTTCTTTTCACTAACTGTATGTTAGCTTCGACTGCAGTATTAAAAATCCCTATTGAAACTGATTATAAACATATAAGGAAAATTATAAACATTTTTCCATATAACATAAATAAATACTTTAATTTATTTAAAAACATCACTTTGCTTATTGTATAAACATTTATTTAGTTTACTGATTCATATACTAGCTCCTTACTTTTCTGTTCGTAAACAGCGTAAAAGTTCATTGTATAACTTATAAATAATCATGTTTGTAAAACATGATTCTAATTATAAATATTTTTATAAAAATTCTTATTCATTAAAAATAAAATAAACCCCAAAGATTTAATTCAGTTAAAATAAATTTTATAACTTGAAACTGCGTTTGTTCGCCTGACGGCAAAACGATGTTTTGAAAACTATAAATTTAAACCCTCACTGCCAAGCACTGTCGACTGATTAAAAATCACATCAACGGTCACATTAATTCAACCATCAACAGGTTTTGATGTCAATTGGGGTTCAAACAGTTATGTGCAACCAGTATAAAAATAAACAACACACACAAGTTATTTTGAGGAATCCGGTCGGATCCCTCCAACCTGTCATTCTCTGCATCACAGATGGTTATCACATTTAAATAGATAACTTAACAGCAATAATAAAACAAACAACCATCTAATCAACCATAAGCAACCAATGCAGCCAATCAAACAGTATTTATTTTTAAATGGATTTATCACATCATAGTAGTCCAGAAAAGTGTGAGAATTAACTCACCAATTTTGTCGATTGACGGTTGATGCGTTTTTATCGTATAATTTTAAACCGGTGTTTAAAATTTCACGATTCTCCAACTGCATCCGTTCACATAAAACCAGCTCGACAGCATAGTGTTCGCTCATACGGTCCTATCACTTTTTGTTGCACGCCATTCTGTTCATGTACCGAAAATATATTGTTATTACAATATTTATTTAAACTTAGACTAATATATAACTTACTAATTATAATTATTTGTAATTACCTTTAAACTAAACCTGTCATTTCGTTTTTAACGTTTCCAACATTGTGCTCAGCGTCCTTCCATCCCACTTAGCGTTACTTCTTTGTTTGCCTGTAGCTTTACAAACATGCATCCACGCATGAACACTTCCACTACCCTACAAATCCTTCTCTCCTTCCCCAACTCCTACTGTAGCCTTGCACCATCTCTTCCCAACGTTTTCCTTTCCCATTCTTTTTTTTTCTTTCTTTTTGGGGATCCAACGCATGCATCAAGCCAAGCCACCTTTCCTTCTTCTTTTCACCTACAGCATACCTCACGCATGGCCTCTTCCTCCCATTTTCGTTTTTCTTTCAATCCCCTTTTTTTTTTTTTTTTTTTTTTTTTTTTTTGCGTTGGGCCCAAACCCATGCATCACAGCCCGCCTCCCTTCCTCTACCCGCTTCTCTTTTCTCTTTGTTGTCTCCACTGAAAAGCTTCCTTCATCTCTCCCATTCCAGTTCGCTACTTCTTCTTTTTTTTTTTTTTTTTTTTTTTTTCGAATAGCTTGTTTCAGTTGGGAATTGGAAATAGGTAGCAGGTGTTTATATATAAACAAAGTTACGTGGCCACCACGGTAGGAATATATATAAATATAAAAGAAAATAGGTTTGCAAGCCTTATTTAGAATAGCTGTTTTTTTTCTCGGATGGGGAAAACCTTGGTCGGCAAGGCCCCTAAGATGTCGTTTCCATTTCCTATCAGTATGCAGAGCGTGGTCGGCCAGAAAGGAACGAATGTATACGGTAGGTTTGTACATACAAATAGGCTTGCGCGTACGTTTCATTAGGATAGCTGCTTGTACGTTATTCTAGCATGTGCATGGGTCAATAGATTTAGACTTGTATGGGTATATAAATTTACAGTAAAGAAAACCTTTTTGTTTTTGGGGCACCAGGTAGTATGGACGCAAGGAGAAGTCTGGACATAAAGCAAAAGGGAAGAGAAAAGCTAAGTGGTGGGATGCTTTAATAATATTTTATTATTATAAGATGTGCATGGAGTTTTTCGTAAAATTAACATCCCATTTGACTCCTAATTCAAAAAGTAATACCTAATTCTAGCATAAAAAGATATTCCGGACCCAATGGGACAAGTTTCGTTGAATTCCGACATCGTTTGCGAAAATCCCTTAGAAAATATCGATGAAAAACACCGAGCAATAATTCCTAACAATTCCAGAAAAAATCCTAAAAATATGAGGTCTTGACGTTTCACTAGACCTCTTCCTAAGGTTTCGTATGAAACTTGTTTCGTTGAATTTCGAGTCCGTTTGACCAGTTAACCATTCAGTTTAGTTTGTTTTAAGTTAAAAACATAGCGTACCCCACTATGAAATATTCTTTTCACGTAGGGACAGTTATGGACAGAAACAAAAATACCATTTAAATGAGTGATGTGCTCTGGTCCCAAAAATGTAATAATACCGGTAGATTGACTTATATTGTGAAAACCCACATTCGTTGCTTAAGGGTGCAAAATACTCCAAATAAAAAGTTGCATATTAAATTAATTAAAAATTACAGTAAAATTCTAAAAATTAAATTAACACTATGTCTCAAAAGAACCTTGTCCAAATTCGAATCCGGTATGGAGTTATTTCAAATAAACCGTTACGGTCGATAAACGATTATGGTGCTGTTTTTCTGCCAAATTGATTTGAGCATATCTTCCAATCTACACAATGAAATCTCGATTTTTCTTTTTCACTAGAAAAATATACTTCACTTGCTCCGTACATTTCTTGTTTCACAGAAATCTGATTTAAAACGGACTCTGTATGTCCAGTTGAAGTTCAAAACTCTATTTTACGAACTACAGCGCTGTTCTGAGCTCGTTTTATTTAATATATGAATATATATCATTCACCTTCGTTTAAATAGCGATTTAAATATTAAAATACGTTTATATTCCAAATAAAATATTAAAAATCAAATTTTAAATATTTTATTCAAATGGTCAAAAAACACGGGTCGTTACATTCTTCCCCCCTTAAAATAATTTCGTCCTCGAAATTGCTAAGGTAGATGAAAGTGGCAGTCTCGTTATCTTTACGAAAAAATATTTAATTAAACTCAGTTTCGTTTCAGACTAAGCCAACTGGTTTTCAAAAACAATTTATTTCAAATAACAAAATTTTCCAAAATTTTCTAAAAAATTTAACACCTTAAATTCTGGAAAATTTCGGCAGAGTCTCCCCTGCACGGAGGACATCTGCAATATTGCAGGATCAAGAAATGTCTATACACCGACTCTCATGGTCGGAAAAATCCAAAATCCAAGTTCAAACTCAAACAAAAATCGAAATTTTATATTTTGCGTAGGCGTACCTTTTTGCGAGCGTTATTACGCGATTAGCATATATATATGTTTGCTTACTCGACTAGCATACCAAAAAATTCCTCCAGAGTTTTTCTTGGATTAACATTGTACCTGTACTCAACTCCAATAAAATCCATTAGTATTCAAACCAAAGTCAATTTGATCCAAATATCTCCCATATCATCCAATTCCAACAATTGGAATTAACCACATCACTTTATTCAACTCTGATGGACTTAGCAATCTATTTATTTTAAACATCCATTCAAATTAATCTTGGTTTAATTCCTTTACTTGATCAGTTCAGATTGGTTTCAACCAACAGTTGGTAATTTCTATATACTCCATCCAATATCAAACAACAACCAAGGCATTCAATTCAACAAAACCATTTTGGTTAATATTTCTCATTTGCTTTTACTTTGTTTTCACATTCATTTAATTTACATTGGATTAATTCCATCCAATTTCCATTTACTCGATTTCACAAGTGAAATTTCTTTATTTCAGTTCAATATTCCAATTTGAATTCTTATTCAAGTTATTCAAACAAATCTATTTTATAATCGATTGAGAAAATATATTTGTATAAAATATAATCCGGGCAAAACTATTTAAAAATAATTTTATAACAAATTACAAATACGCGCTCTCATATATACAGTCAAACTCAATCTAGGGTATTACTAACCCTATCTCTATCGAGTTACGCCACAGAGCCAAGGTTATCACTAAACCATTGCTCTGATACCAACTGTAACGGCCCGGGAAAATTCGACGCTCGAATTTTCAACAACAATACTTAATCCCGTATTACTTGTCAAAAATCCAAGTATCGAATCCCAAACTGTTAATAGAAAGAAGTTAGAGGATGAGAAATAGGAAGAAAGAAATTTAGAATAGAAGAAAGAAGAAGAACAAATCAGAATCTCACAGCGGAACGAATAAATATAATATAACAAATCTCTTTATAAAAGAAACTATATATATACACATACCATTTATCAGATTACAACATACATCAATCACAGCGGAAACTTGTATAACTAACGGTGAACCCTTCTGCTTCCAACTCTGAAACTTGTAGCGGAACCTTAACCTGTAAATATGCTTGGTCTGACCCGAGCACATTTGATTTAAAACAAAAACACACCGGGTCAGTCTGGAATACTTTTCAGTAATAAATTCACAGCACACACAACTTGTTTAACTTTTGAAAATCCTTTCTGAAATAAAAGAATAATAGTAAGACCAGCCCACACATAAACACGGACGGTTTTTACCTTACTATAGCCCAAAACGTTTTTAAAATCAATATCTTTTTCTGATATTATCATAGTGTCTAAATACAAGTAAATATCAATTTAGAGGAACGCTTGCATCTCACGCTCTCCATATATAGTATACAAACCAAAACCGCGGGCGCTTATTGGATATTGGATTCCAACTTGACAAGGTATGGGTCCACCTTCCGAACGTGTATCTCTAGAGGCGAATACACTGGGTTCAACAAGAACGTCTTGCAACCCGGCCCACACATGACCGACCACTCATTTCGCTTGAGTGTATCGAATGTATATCACCGACGGTTGGGCTCAAACCACCGTCTCCCGAAAAGGGACAGCATCGATAGATACAAGAAGCAAGAGGAATTTCTCTAGATAGGTGATTATACATCCTAATGGGAGCGACCCACATAGCCATGCTGCCTGCCCGATTTTTTTGTCATTTCCCGGTTGATGAGGCTTGAGGCTACGCTTTACCATCACATCAGGTTCACTTCGAATGCCACATTGTCAGATCCATCGAAATCACTTAATTGACGTCTACAACAATACATTACGTGTCAGCTAAAGAAGTTTCCTTCTCTGCTTCACTCTTGGTACGGCTGGAGAAATCAATGTACATGACCTTTCTGGAAATACTCTGTCAGACATCCATCCATACAAGTCATCCAGGATCAGGATGAACCGAAGGCACTCTCCTACTGCATCCTAGGTATCACCCTATAGATCAGTAGCGAGAAGTCCTTGCAATCCGAAGATTTCAATCACGACAGAATCACAAGTCAAAATATCTTCGGGAGCGACCCTTAGAAATCCAACGAGTAGTTCTTCCGCTCATGAAGATCAACGGTCTTCAATGCTCCATCTCGACCATCTTCTGATATCTTCGACGTTACGTATTTGCTGGTCGGAATGGTTTTCGAATATAAATTCGATCCCGGTCTTTCCGTACCAACAATCGATAAAAGACCAAACTTTGATAGTCGGTGATTTAACTATCAAATCATAACAGTGTATCTCAGTGGATTGGCAGCTCAGGTCCTTTATATGAAATATCTCATAAAACCAATTTATCGATTTCTTATAATCGACTTCATAACTTTATCTTAACAAAACTCTTATGGGTTTCGTTACTTGAAAACATTACTCGCTACTCGCTTTAGAACAACATATTTACCAAGCTTTTCTTTTTATTTCCTTTGTTTGGAAATAATGCCATCTTTTATAAATCAGTTTTTATTTCCTCTTTGGTCGTTAACATCGTATAATTACCTCAAAACCCTTTTGAATTTCTCTTTGGTTGGAAATCCTGGTTATAGTTCTATAAATCTACTTTCCCTTTTTCCTTATCATTTCCATATCGTTATATTCTTATCCAATCAACGACAAATATTTAATTATCAAAATCTCTTTCTTATCACGATTAAACTACTTCGCTTAATCTCGTTTCCAGGTGAACGCTTGTTTTAAAATCCTTGTTTGGGTAAAACCCCTTTTTCATACTCGTTTATACGATTTGAATTAGATTCAATTCCTTCCGATGCTAATCCATTTTTTAAAGTTTGTTTTAAATAAATGATAAATTCCATTTATCGCAAAACATCTCGATAATCACTTCTCTTATACATTACAAACAAATATCATCTCTCGATAATAGCGGAGCCGTTCAAGTTGGGGTATTCCAATTACCTCTCAGACCTTGATCGACGACGTTCTTATCTCAAGATAGATAAAAGCTTATAATTTAAAACCAATGTCAAACCATCTCAATAATCCAATATGTTATTCCCATTTCCATTTATCTTGGTTTTATAAACCATTTTCTTTCATTTGAAAACCCACTTTTCATATTAATTTCTTTCTCTTAATTGAGCAAAACCCTGATTGGAATGTACGCCTTAGGTTGCACCCATATTTACAAATCTTGTTTATACGATTTGAAATAAATTCAAATCCCTTTCATACTAATCTATCCATAACTTATATTTATTTTAAAGGAAATTTCAAGTCTTTTAAATGTCAATCCCTTTGATTTGATCCATTTAAAACAAATTGACACAATCGTCAAACTCCAACTTTAAACGGTTGATTTTCGCCAACCGTACATATCAGTTAACCATTAACTGATTTACGTTATCATTTCTTCCTTAAATTTATTAAATAACTTAATAAATTTAAAACATCAGTTAATTGATTATAAGAACAATTATTTCATTTCACTAACCCGTAGGTTAGTTCCTGACTGCAGTTCATGAATGACTGCAGTTCATAAATAACAGGATAAACAGTTGGTTCCTGCCAACCACAACCCTCAGTTAAACGGCTAACTGACTTCTATTCAATTTCTCTTCTTAAATTAATTAAATAACTTAATTAATTTAAAACATCGGTTAATTGTTTTGTAAAAACAATTATTTCTTTTCACTAACTGTATGTTAGCTTCGACTGCAGTATTAAAAATCCCTATTGAAACTGATTATAAACATATAAGGAAAATTATAAACATTTTTCCATATAACATAAATAAATACTTTAATTTATTTAAAAACATCACTTTGCTTATTGTATAAACATTTATTTAGTTTACTGATTCATATACTAGCTCCTTACTTTTCTGTTCGTAAACAGCGTAAAAGTTCATTGTATAACTTATAAATAATCATGTTTGTAAAACATGATTCTAATTATAAATATTTTTATAAAAATTCTTATTCATTAAAAATAAAATAAACCCCAAAGATTTAATTCAGTTAAAATAAATTTTATAACTTGAAACTGCGTTTGTTCGCCTGACGGCAAAACGATGTTTTGAAAACTATAAATTTAAACCCTCACTGCCAAGCACTGTCGACTGATTAAAAATCACATCAACGGTCACATTAATTCAACCATCAACAGGTTTTGATGTCAATTGGGGTTCAAACAGTTATGTGCAACCAGTATAAAAATAAACAACACACACAAGTTATTTTGAGGAATCCGGTCGGATCCCTCCAACCTGTCCTTCTCTGCATCACAGATGGTTATCACATTTAAATAGATAACTTAACAGCAATAATAAAACAAACAACCATCTAATCAACCATAAGCAACCAATGCAGCCAATCAAACAGTATTTATTTTTAAATGGATTTATCACATCATAGTAGTCCAGAAAAGTGTGAGAATTAACTCACCAATTTTGTCGATTGACGGTTGATGCGTTTTTATCGTATAATTTTAAACCGGTGTTTAAAATTTCACGATTCTCCAACTGCATCCGTTCACATAAAACCAGCTCGACAGCATAGTGTTCGCTCATACGGTCCTATCACTTTTTGTTGCACGCCATTCTGTTCATGTACCGAAAATATATTGTTATTACAATATTTATTTAAACTTAGACTAATATATAACTTACTAATTATAATTATTTGTAATTACCTTTAAACTAAACCTGTCATTTCGTTTTTAACGTTTCCAACATTGTGCTCAGCGTCCTTCCATCCCACTTAGCGTTACTTCTTTGTTTGCCTGTAGCTTTACAAACATGCATCCACGCATGAACACTTCCACTACCCTACAAATCCTTCTCTCCTTCCCCAACTCCTACTGTAGCCTTGCACCATCTCTTCCCAACGTTTTCCTTTCCCATTCTTTTTTTTCTTCTTTCTTTTTGGGGATCCAACGCATGCATCAAGCCAAGCCACCTTTCCTTCTTCTTTTCACCTACAGCATACCTCACGCATGGCCTCTTCCTCCCATTTTCGTTTTTCTTTCAATCCCCTTTTTTTTTTTTTTTTTTTTTTTTTTTTTTTTGCGTTGGGCCCAAACCCATGCATCACAGCCCGCCTCCCTTCCTCTACCCGCTTCTCTTTTCTCTTTGTTGTCTCCACTGAAAAGCTTCCTTCATCTCTCCCATTCCAGTTCGCTACTTCTTCTTCTTTTTTTTTTTTTTTTTTTTTTTCGAATAGCTTGTTTCAGTTGGGAATTGGAAATAGGTAGCAGGTGTTTATATATAAACAAAGTTACGTGGCCACCACGGTAGGAATATATATAAATATAAAAGAAAATAGGTTTGCAAGCCTTATTTAGAATAGCTGTTTTTTTTCTCGGATGGGGAAAACCTTGGTCGGCAAGGCCCCTAAGATGTCGTTTCCATTTCCTATCAGTATGCAGAGCGTGGTCGGCCAGAAAGGAACGAATGTATACGGTAGGTTTGTACATACAAATAGGCTTGCACGTACGTTTCATTAGGATAGCTGCTTGTACGTTATTCTAGCATGTGCATGGGTCAATAGATTTAGACTTGTATGGGTATATAAATTTACAGTAAAGAAAACCTTTTTGTTTTTGGGGCACCAGGTAGTATGGACGCAAGGAGAAGTCTGGACATAAAGCAAAAGGGAAGAGAAAAGCTAAGTGGTGGGATGCTTTAATAATATTTTATTATTATAAGATGTGCATGGAGTTTTTCGTAAAATTAACATCCCATTTGACTCCTAATTCAAAAAGTAATACCTAATTCTAGCATAAAAAGATATTCCGGACCCAATGGGACAAGTTTCGTTGAATTCCGACATCGTTTGCGAAAATCCCTTAGAAAATATCGATGAAAAACACCGAGCAATAATTCCTAACAATTCCAGAAAAAATCCTAAAAATATGAGGTCTTGACGTTTCACTAGACCTCTTCCTAAGGTTTCGTATGAAACTTGTTTCGTTGAATTTCGAGTCCGTTTGACCAGTTAACCATTCAGTTTAGTTTGTTTTAAGTTAAAAACATAGCGTACCCCACTATGAAATATTCTTTTCACGTAGGGACAGTTATGGACAGAAACAAAAATACCATTTAAATGAGTGATGTGCTCTGGTCCCAAAAATGTAATAATACCGGTAGATTGACTTATATTGTGAAAACCCACATTCGTTGCTTAAGGGTGCAAAATACTCCAAATAAAAAGTTGCATATTAAATTAATTAAAAATTACAGTAAAATTCTAAAAATTAAATTAACACTATGTCTCAAAAGAACCTTGTCCAAATTCGAATCCGGTATGGAGTTATTTCAAATAAACCGTTACGGTCGATAAACGATTATGGTGCTGTTTTTCTGCCAAATTGATTTGAGCATATCTTCCAATCTACACAATGAAATCTCGATTTTTCTTTTTCACTAGAAAAATATACTTCACTTGCTCCGTACATTTCTTGTTTCACAGAAATCTGATTTAAAACGGACTCTGTATGTCCAGTTGAAGTTCAAAACTCTATTTTACGAACTACAGCGCTGTTCTGAGCTCGTTTTATTTAATATATGAATATATATCATTCACCTTCGTTTAAATAGCGATTTAAATATTAAAATACGTTTATATTCCAAATAAAATATTAAAAATCAAATTTTAAATATTTTATTCAAATGGTCAAAAAACACGGGTCGTTACACGTAGATAGTAGAAGCATGATACGAAAAGATTTTCAAGTTTATAGGAAAAGAGATCGAGAATGTACCCTCAAAAAGAAATGGGTAAAGCGCGTGTATCCTCTCTTCGGTTTCCCAAGTTGCGTCTTCTTGGGCATCACTCAACTGCACTTTAAATAGCTTGACTTCTCGATTCCTTAGCTTCTTAATCTCCATTCCTAAGATACGAATCGGAACTCGCCTCAATGTTGCTTCTTTTTCCACTTCTACGTCTTCAAGGATGTTTGGCTCAACCACTTCGGCTGACTCATGCAAGCACTTCCGGAGATGTGAGACGTGAAAGACATTGTGCACCCCAGCCAGCTTCTCGGGTTAGTCTACCTTATAGGCCATCCATCCAATGCTCTCAGTGATAGGGAACGGTCCTACGAACCTTGGTGCTAGTTTTTCCAACTGCTCCAAAACGAACTACATTGCGTAACGAAGAGACTTTTACAAAGACCATATCTCCGACTTCGAACTCTAGGTCTGTCCTCCTCTGGTCCGCATAAGATTTCTGTCTATCTTAGGCCGTTTTCATCCATCTTCGTATCAACTCAATCTTCTCAGAAGTGTCCCTTATCATGTCGGGCCCAAGTATAAGTCTGTCTGTCGTCTCCCACCAACAAGTTGGCGACTTGCACGGTCTTCCATACAGGGCTTCGAACGGTGTCATTCCGATGCTAGCTTGGTAACTATTGTTATATGCAAACTCCACGAGAGGAAGATGGTCTTCCCAAGTACCGCCAAAGTCAAGAATACATAGCCTCAGGAGATCTTCTAGTACCCTATTTACCCTTTCGGTTTGTCCATCCGTCTGTGGGTGATAGCCTTGCTCAAATTCAGTCGTGTTCCCATTGCTTCTTGCAGACTATTCCAAAACTAGCTAGTAAAAATCGGGTCACGATCACTAACTATACTAGAAGGAACTCCATGCAATCGTACTATCTCTCGAAGGTAAATAGACGCTAGCTCTGATGCAGTCCTCTTGCTTTTCACCGGAATGAAGTGAGCACTTTTCGTGAGTCTATCAACTATGACCCATATGCTAGTATTTCCCTTCCTTGACCTAGGCAGTCCATCCACGAAATCCATCGAGATACTCTTCCATTTCCATTGCGGGACCTCCAAAGGATGTAATGCCCACCTGGCTTCTTCGACTCGGTTTTTACTTGTTGGCACACCATGCACTTCGAAACGAACTCTGCCACGTCCTTTTTCATTCCAGCCCAAAAGAAAATGCCTTTCATATTCCTGTACATCTTATCCCCTCCAGGATGTATAGTCATCTTCGAGTGATGCGCCTCTTCGAGAACTTTCCTTACTAAGTCTCCCACTTGTGGGACACATAGTCTTCCATCGCGCCTTAGCCATCCCTTGTCATCTATGGCATACCTACCGAGGTGACTTGACGTCTCACCCCTAATCAGCTTGTCCATGATTTCGACTATTTGTGGGTCTTCCTTCTGTGAAGTCCCTACTTGATCTAGAAGTGTAGGTCTTAACTCAAGAGATGCAAACGTAGCAGTCAACGATTCAACAGTAGGTGTAAAATCAAAGGTTGCTATAAACTCAAGGCTTTTCCTTTCAACAAACAAGGAGCTCAAAGTCAACCTTTTTCTACTTAGCGCATCCGCCATCACATTACCCTTGCCAGAGGTATAAGCTATATCGAAGTCATATGATGCCAAGAACTCCATCCACCGCTGTTGTCTCAGATTCAAATCTTTCTGTGAGAAGACGTACTTAAGTGATTTGTTGTCGGTATATAGCTCGAACCTCTCCCCTAGAAGATAATGGCGCCAAGCTTTAAAAAACAATCGCGGCCAGCTCCAATTCATGCGTGGGATAGTTTTTCTCATGGACTTTAAGTTGTCTGGTCCCGTAGCATATTACTCTTCCTTCTAGCATTAGGACTGCGCCTAACCCCATGTCGCACACATCCGTGTACACCGTAAACATCTTACCTCCATCGGGTAATGCCAAAACTGGAGCTGTGGTGAGGGCTCTCTTAAGTCTCTAAAAAGCAGCGTCACATTCTATGTCCCATACAAAAGCTAGGTTCTTCTTTGTTAACTTAGTAAGAGGGGCTGAAATCTTAGCAAAGTCCTTAATGAACTTCCTGTAGTAGCCCGCCAAACCGAGAAAGCTCCTCACCTCCGTTGCATTCTTAGGAATTTTCCTGTCCTGTACCGCAACTACCTTTGCGGGGTCCACGGCTATGCCTTGCTTAGAAACTACATGCCCAAGGAACCGAACTTCCTTCCTCCAAAAATGGCATTTGGAGAACTTAGCCTCTAACTGGTGTGCTCTAAGTATTTCCATGACTTCCCTGAGATGTCTAGCGTTCTCTTCTTCATATTTTGAGAAGATCAAAATATCATCCATGAAAACTACCAAAAACTTGTTAAGGAACTCCCGAAACACCCTGCTCGTCAAATCTACAAAGTACGAGGGTGCATTCGTTAATCCAAACGGCATGACGAGCCATTCGAAGAACCCATCTGGAGTCCTAAACGTAGTTTTGTCAATGCTATCCTCAGCCACTCTAAGCTGATGGAATCCTGTGGCTAGATCGAGTTGAGAGAAAATAGATGCTCCTACAAGCAGGTCAAACAAATCGTCGATTCTTGGTAGTGGGTGTCTATTCTTCTTTGTTAGCTTGTTTAACTCACGATAATCTACGCATAGACGAAGCGATCCATCCGCCTTAGTAGCGAATACCACCGGAGCACCCCATTCAGAAATGCTTCGCCTTATGAAATTTTTCTCAAGCAACTCATTAACTTGTTTACTGAGCTCTCTTCTTTCTCGCGGGGCCTTGTGCCTAACGGGCAATGAAACTGGCTTGGCATTATCAACAAGATAAATTCGGAAGTCTATCTCGCGTTTAGGAGGTAACCCCCTCACTTCATCAAATACATATGGATATTCTCGGACCACTCTTACAGATTGCAAATTATCGTCGCACGAGTCAAGGGATTCAAGATAACACAACATGACCGGACCCTTAGGGTTACAAGAAATTTCAAGGGTATAACCAAGGTGAGTCATGAGCCTCACTACCCTTCGTTCACAATCAAGAATGGCTCCATAATTGGACAGCCAATCCATTCCTAGAATTAGACCGTATCCCATAAATCCGAGAACATAAGCATTACACGTGAATTCTACGCTTAAGATAGAGATCCTCAAATCCATACACATCATAGATAAATGGGCGGAGCCCCCAATTGGATTTGAAAATATAACGGGATCCTCAACCAGACTAGTACTTAGGTGTAGATTTTCAACAATATCAGAAGAAATAAAAATATGCGATGCGCCAGAGTCAAATAAGGTTCGAACAGGAAAGTCAGAAATGTAAACAAGGCTTTCTACGGAAATATTACTACCTCGGTCAAGAGCTGGAGTGGTGTTGAGAGCATGCAACTGCCCTCCAGAAGGTCCTGCTCGCTGGGTCTGCCCTTGCCCCTGCCCTTGCTTCTTAGAGCAATCCTTGCTGATGTGTCCAGTATCTCCACAATGAAAGTATTCACCCAACTTCCTCTTCTTCTTTCTACAGTCTTTAGCTAGATGTCCAGTAATACCACAGAAGTTGCACTTCCTCGTCTCACGTGATTTGTTGTTGCTCTTGTTATTCTTATTATTCTTGTTGTTCCCCTTCTTGAAGTCATCTTTATTATTCTGAGTTCCATTAGGCTTAACATCCTTCTTGCTATTATTGTCTTCCTCATGGAGTAGAGCCATATCCACCAAGCTTTCAAATGTCGCCCCCATGGGTATATGAGTTAGGGCCAAGCTGTGTAGTGGCTCATTCAATCCTCGAGCAAAGCGTACAGCCTTTTCTGGGCTGTGTTGACCAAATCCAAACCGAACCGAGCAAGCTGATTAAACTTATTCACGTACTCCCTAATAGACATGTCCCCTTGCTTGAGGGTTAGGAACCTCTCCATCTGAAGGTTCTCTTCTACTGACGATAAGAATTTAAGCCCAAACCTCTCTCTAAAGTCTTCCCAAGTGTCAACTGGCCTGGTAGCGTTGGTGACTTCCCCCCAAAATACAGCTTCCTCTTTCAACAACCATGCTGCCAACTGAACTTTCCTATGGTCCTCCATATCAAAGATAATGAACAAGTCTTCTGTCTCCTTTAGCCAATTTCGTGCTTCAACAAAGGTTTCAGTTCCAACGAAGTTCTTGTGGCCCATTGCTTTAAAATCTTTGCATATTTTGGCAAAGGCGGTACCAGGAGGGGGAGGAACCACAACCACTGGGGGGGAGGAGGAGGGATGTATGTCGTGCCCGCGTCGTTGGCCCTGGCTTCTAAGTACCTTCGAAACCATCCAGGCATGGGTATTCCCTCAGGCAGGTTAAGATCGGCCATGCTGAAAAACGAAAAGAAAAGATTCAAATGAGGAAACAAAGGGATGTGCTAATGGCTTCTTGGGGAATAGCCTCTTTAAACATAAAACTTTCCTTGAAAAATGCTTCTTTATAAATGGTTTTGAAAATAGTTTCAGAAGGTTTTTAAAACTTTTACCCAGCCTGGTAACCTTCTGCTCTGATACCAAATGTAACACCCCGCCTCCGCTAGGGTCACTCACAAGGGAATGCACTAGTTTTGGTGGAGTATTATCTAGGTAAACATGCACAGAGATATCACAAGGCAGAACATAAATAAAGCAGCGGTAGAAATTAAAAACTAACTTTTTATTATTTCAAGAAAAGAGTCAAAAGCTCATATATCCGAGATACAAATTATTCCATTACATCAAGTTCCAAATAAAGAAGCATAAACTTAAAACAAAAGTAAATTATTCCCCATAAATAGCAGAAGCAGCCATAGCATAGCCCAAGACCAAACTGTACATGAGCTGTCAGAAAGCAAGCTAAATCCAAGCTAAGAGCTAGTGTTTCCTCCCTGAGAACCTGGGGGGAAGAAACGAAAGAAAACGAGGCGAAAGAAAAAGGGTCAGTCATAAAGATTGGTAAGCCCTAGTGACTTTCAGTATGAAAACTAGTAAAGGTAACATGATATGTGAAAACTGGTATTAAACATAAGGATGATAACAGAACTGGTAGGATAATTAAGATAACAAGATAAGTCAAGTCTAGCATCGCATATTCAAGGTTCGCTGCACCAACTGTACTAGTATTCTAACCCATGTCAATTATTAACCATGAAATGATCCCTTGGCCCAGTATCACGAAGTGACCCATTACGGGGTCCTACGGTATGATCTACTAATTGATCGGCTCCCTGCAAGTCCTAGCTCGTCACGTGTCTATGTCATACGGCCCTATCCTGAAATGTAGTTACCTTTGCTAGGTCCACCATAGGGTGTATCAAGTCCTATGGTGCCAACCACCGACATGAATCAAGCACGCATAGTGTAAATCTACGGGTACCCAATGCCTGCTTTTTCAATTCCGGACTACGTGCACGACCATAGTCCATCTGAACCTACAATGGCGCACCTACTCAGCCGTCGTTCTGGTCGCTTACAATCAGCCCAGTAATCGTGCCCCACCCTGCCTAGTCCCAGGGTATCGTGATACATCTAAGTGGGTTACTGCTGAAAAGGACCGCGTAACTAGGGTTTCTAATGGGTTAAGTGTTGTCATTCAAATTCGTGACTTAACCCTATCCAAATCATGTATCAAGTTGGTTAAGTGTGTTCAAGCAGTTCATGACTTAACCCTATCAAATCATCATGTCAAGTTGGTTAAGTATATTTAAGTGGTTCATGACTTAACCCTATCATGTGGCATTAATTCATTAGTGCACGCTAACCTCTCACATTAGACTAACTGTTGTGGTTACTGGATTTGCCGGGCGGTTCTGGGCAGATTTACACCACAACATAGTCTAACCTCGCGTTTTACATGCGATATGACCAACTACCCACGTTGGATCCTATTGTTTGCAGCCACTGGATTTGCCGGGCGGTTCCGGGCAGATTTACACTGCAAACTAAACCCAACCTCGAGTTGGCCATTTTCAAGTTTGTCTAATTGTCATACCCACATTCAAGTTTTCATGTCTAGATTCATGTCCAGTTTTCAGGTCATATTCCATGTCAAATCGTGTCAAGTTCATGTCCATATTCAGGTTCAAGTCATAACAACGTTCATGTGTAAGTTTAAAGCTAATTCATGTTTTACCTAGTCTACCCAAATCGTATTCCCATCGCACGTCAGCTCGAATCGATACAAATAAATCTAATTAGGGAATAACATAAAAAGGGACGGGTATAAGGTGGCAAAAGTGATTACTAGCATAGCATGGTATGACTTGAGATGAAGGATTATAACATTACTGGCATATGGAATATTGGAATTAAACATAAAGATTCCAAATCTAACAAAATAAGGTACTAGTCAAGATAACAGTTGTCATAAGTTGATAGTATAGTCATGGTAACGATTGACATAAGGTGATAGCATAATCATGGTAACGATTGACATAAGATGATAGCATAATCATGGTAACGATTGACATAAGGTGATAGCCATAAACTTGTGACTAATAGCAGATTCAACATGATAATATGAGGGGTTTTCTTTTTGATTTACAACATGAATAGGCCCCAAATCAATGTCATAGTAATATCCTAGAGTCAAGATCCAAGGTGAACAAGAATGGATGTAAACAGTCATCATACATAGGTCCGATTTCAATTTACATCATATTACATTTACAGTTTAAATCTAAAAATAACTAGGGCTTACAGATCGTGGTTCGAGAATTAGAAAAAGAGAGTCGATAGTTGAATCTCTATATGCTTAGTCAGGTCCTAATATAAATCCCCAAATCAGCAATTCTCTTAACGCAGTCTCAACGTAGAAGAAGCAGTCCCTTTCTTAAACTTTTCAATCAGAATCAGAGCAGCATAATTTCAGAAAGAATTTTGTGTAGAGAGACTGGTGTTAGGGGCTGTGTTTATAGGGTCAGGTCAACGAATGTGGACAGGAACGAGGCCAGGAACATCAGAGTGAATCTAGCTTCAAAAGTGGACTCGGGCACCAGGCCGACCCCCATGTCGACACTATGGTCGACCTGGTCCTGGGTAGGTCGACTACATAGTCGACCCCTAGGTCGACCTGGTCCTGGGCGGGAAATTTCCCGCCCAGTCCATTCTGAGGTTTGAAATTCGAATTTTTAATTCGAATTGAGCTGTTTTGAACTTGAAAACTTCTGAAAACTTCGAAAGGTCGTAACTTGATCATACGGACTCCGATTTTCGAAAACTCGGACTCGTTTCCAAGCAGAATTTCGAGACGAACGCAATGGCGCAACCCGTTTCCCTGATTCTTAATTATAAAATTAATTCTGCCTTGATTTATGGTTATTACACGTTATAAAAACATGGGTGGTTACAGTGATTATACGGATATTGTTATGGAAATTTGGAAGATATATTTTATATCGTTATTTCCAATACGATATTTGTTGGTTTCAGAATTTGGTACTGAATATAGGCCGATATAATTTCTATTCAGAGCCTTGTGTTTAATATCAAATTGGATTTTGGGGTTGTCGTGAATGGTGTCTTCATTAACACTGTTCTTAACCCAGTTGAGAGAAGAATAAATCTTTAATTAAGATATAGAGAAATTTACTAATTAATTAATATTTAATTGGATTTGAATTAAGAATTGGATTTTTGGGTTTATCGTGAATGGTGTTTTAAATAACACTTTTTCTTTGACCCCATTAACATTGAAGTTAAGATTTGGAATTTGTAAATCTTTTATTAATATTTAATGGAATTTTCCAAAGTAAAGTTTTTCCAATTTAATAAAATAATTTGGAATGGAATGGAATTCTATTTGGTAATAATCGAAGTGAACTTCTGTGGAGAAAGACTATTAATATATATGGAATTTAAAAGGCTTTATCATTATTCCATTAATATTATTTGTCGAATACGGGAATTGATATCGGTTATATATTGATCTGTTTTCCGTGAAGATTCCATAATTAATGGAATGTTATTTCGGGTTTATCGTGAACTGTGTTTTAAATGACATTAGTTCTTTAACCCAGTTAAAGATAGAATTACATGTCCAGCATTGTATTTCAAACTGTATTTGTTGATCTCTGCTAAATATATATCTGTTTGGTGGTGGAGAATATGTTCTCTTACTTAACACCCTTCTTTGAGACGTACGAGCTCAGAGGTGGTATATCGGCAAAGATCAATGGTATGGTGTAGATTGTCGATGCGACATGTTTGTTTTTCCAAAGTTAAACAATCATTAATATTGATTTTTGGGAAGATAAAAAATAATTGATGAATCTTTAGTTAGATTGAAATGCGAATGTGATAATTTAAATTATCAAATTCCGGAAATGATCGAGAATGGAGTACCACCAGTTTAACTCCAAATGATTGTTAAATCTTTAATTAGTTTTGAACGTAAAATGGTAAATAAATTTACTGATAACACCATTGTGTTAGATAGGGAGTATTACCAGTTTTTCTCCGTGGGATGAATAGGTTAGGATAGGTAAATTAAACAAATGATTGCTTCGGTAAGGTTCGCTAATCCCGACTATTCGACAAACCATTGGTTTCGAATTGATATCCAAAGGAAGATTAAAGAATAAATTTAAAAGAATTTATCTTTGATAAAATTAATGGGAACCTTTCCCAAAGTATAAGAATATTTGAATAAAGGAATATTCTGGATTGGAATGAGGCGTATGTTGTGTTTTTATATCATATGTCTATTGTATACGCGAGTTATTCGGAAAGTCCGGGTTTATACCCATTTTGAATAACTGATTCGATGATAAGTCAATGATGAAGACAGTGGTTGAAGACCAGAGGTCTTCACGTCGTTTGGATGATTACTGATGTCTTGATTGGGTTGTACACCCAAGACAAGGTAAGAAGTGGTGATCATCCAGACGTACTTAGAGATCGACCGAATATGTGAGGACCTCTCTCCTGTACTGGACATATGGGGAAAGGAATAAGGTACCTCTGGTTTCGTTTAGACCCAGAACGAACTTATAAATGGATGCATGCCTGACATTGGATTTCATTTTGTGTTGATTGATTTCTATTTAATATATATCTATTTGGTGGTGGAGAATTTATTCTCTTTCTTGACACCCTTCTCTGAGACGTACGAGCTTAGAGGTTATATATCGATAGACATCAGTCGCATGGCGTGAATTGCCCTTGTGGCATGCTAAGATGCAAATGATCAAGGCTTCTGTTGAAAAGCAGAGTCTTGTGGTTGATGATCAAAGCACGGCTTTAATATAGCATAGCTGTGTGTATAGCGTTAATTCGCGAGTCTCACACCTCGGTATGAGTAAAAAATGGGATAAGGGACCCAAGGTGTGCATGACGTTCCCTTCTAGCTATGGGTGGTGTCATGGTATGGAGCCCAGACATTTATTTTTACCTACGTGGATGCGAGGCACCTTGGATATATCGGTTACCACGGAGCCGATGGATAGGTCCTATAGGACCGAGAAATGTGTGTTCAGGAATAATTAATCCTCAAACATAAGGGAGGATCGGCCTTGGAGGATCCAAGGGTCTACTGCGGGAGATCGTAAGGCATTTGCTAGAGTGTCTTGAAGCCGGCGAGGAGTACATCCATTGCCTCGACCCATGACGGAAATCCAATTTCCAATACGTGACATTTCGGTTTTAGTTGTAAACCTATATGGTGACATAGTAGTATGGGATACTATGCCATTATGACTGATACATTTATATTTGAAGCTGTTTTTGACAGTATACACTTATTATAGTATCAAATGATTTGTTTTAAACGTACCAAGCATGTTTGGCTATTATAAGGGAAAATCCTATCCTCCAGCTTGCGTTGCATTATGTGATGGGACCTGGGTCTTATAAATGCTTCATTTTTTAAAAAGGATTTCACTATTTGTTTTATGCACTAGTATTATTGGGAGGAAACCCGTTCCGTGTTATACGACGCGGTCCCTTGATTTACTTTTAAAGTAAAAGATTTAATAACTTTTTTTAGTTCTCACACCAGTCACATGACTGGCCTGGAGTTTATTGTTTTACCCTAAACTCTGGGTGCCCCTATTTTCCACACGGGCAGCTAGTAGTTGGCTTTCTGCAGATATTATATTCACAGGATCCGGGATTTACAGATGGAATTATATTCGGAAAGCTTTGTATTCGTGTATTTCTTTCAGTTCTATTATGTATTATTTTTCCACTGCTTTGTAATTTGAATCCCTGATATTTATCAAATGTATATTATTTATTCGTACTGTGTTATATTCTTGTACTCTGATGTATTTGTTGTAATAAGAAATGAAATGTTCTTTTATTTGCATTCTGATTTTTCGTGTTCTCAACTCAATACGGGCTTTCCAGTAAGGGCGAGTTTGGGTCGTTTCAGTTTAAATTATCACATACACATTTCAATCTAATTAAAGATTCATTAAAACTCCTCTTCATTTTAATCTTCCCAAAAATCAATATTAATGATTACTTAACTTTGCGAAAACAAACATGTCACATTGATAATCAACACCGTACCATTGATCTTTGCCGATATATAACCTTTGATCTCGTACGTCTCAGAGAAGGGTGTTAATCAAGAGAATAAATTTTCTGCCACCAAACAGATATATATTTAGCGGAGATCAACAAATACAGTTCGAAATACAATGCTAGACATGTAATCATGTCTTTAACTGGGTTAAAGAACTAATGTCATTTAAAAAACAGTTCACAATGAACCCAAAATACATTCCATTGATTATGGAATCTTCACGGGAAACAGATCAATATATAATCGATATCGATTTCTGTATCCGACTAATAATATAAATGGAATAACGACAAAGCCTTTTAAATTCCATATATATGACGGTCTTCCTCCACAGAAGTTCACTTCGATTATTACCAAATCGAATTCCATTCCAATTTATTTTATTAAATTGGAAAAACTTTACTTTGGAAAATTCCATTAAATCTTAATAAAACATTTATAAATTCCAAATCTTAACTTCACTGTTAATCGTATTAAAGAACAAGTGTTATTTAAAACACCGTTCACGATAAGCCCAAAAATCCAATTCTTAATTCAATTCCAATTAAATATTAATTAATTTGTAAATTTCTCTAAATCTTAACTAAAAGATTTATTCTTTTCTCAATTGGGTTTAAGAACAGTGTTAATGAAGACACCATACACGACAAACCCAAAATTCAATTTGATATTAAATACAAGGCTCTAAATAGAAATTATATCGGCTTATATTTAATATCAAATTCTGAAACCAACAAATATCATATTGGAAATAACGATATAAAATATATCTTCCAAATTTCCATAACAATATCCGTATAATCACGGAATCTAATATCGAAATATTCCAAAGATTATTTCCATTCCAAATCCATTCCAATTTGTTCGTTGGAAATTCCTAGTTATATTTAAACCATTCGCAAATCCAATTTATTTTATTTAAAAATTATTGGAATTCCAATCTAGTTAATAACTAGTTCATTTTGATAAAAATATATTTTTATCTTTACTAACGTGGAATTTTTTTCATCCAAATTCTTTCCAAATCATTTATTATGATTTTACACAAATTATTAATATTTTTAATAATTTAATTAAGGCCCTTTCAGTCGATTTCCCTAAATGGTCATCGAATTGCACTTACATTAACCTTTTTCAAATTTGATTTGGACTTAATTCCAAATTCAACCATTAGATTTCAAATCTCTTATATTTGTTGGAAAGCTCTTTTTGATACGAACCCAACGGTTCCGGTTTTAGGTGAACCCGACGGTCGGGTCTCTCGAAATGTCAATTCAAATTCAATGGTCGAAATTCGCGAAAGGTCGCTGCGCGACGCATTCTATTCAGGCCATTAAATATATATAATGCATATATTATATATATTTCGTCGATTTCCATTTAAATCGTAATTTATTAATCGTTTTAAATTCGTTTTAAAAATGATTTCAACTCCATTTTCAATTTTAAACCAAAATTGAATATTCCTTTTCATTATAATATTAAAATGATAATATTTTCAAAATATCAGATTTTGAAATCATTTCCTTTTCGATATTCATTATAAAAATGAATAAAATCGATACAAATATCGTTCACGTCAAAATGGCGCATATCTAATCAACACTGCTTCATAAATTACAATATTTTCGTTTCCATCCCAAATCAGACATAAAAAACATATTTTTATCCTTTTCAGAATATTATTAAAATATTCGTTATTTTAAAATATTCGTTATTTCTGAATTGGAATCAGACACAGTCAATTACCATATAATTTTATTTATATGGATTACACACACATGTACATAACAATAATCATACATAGTCAACTATCATCCAAAGTGCATTACACAACTACATAAGCATTAAATATAAATAATTAACGCTTACAACAGTCTGTCAACCCATTGATTGACATACAACTAAACAATTTGGATTAGTGTACGTCAAATATCATCCCAATACCCGTATGGGGTTTCAACTAACAAATATTGAATATTATTTGTGTAGTTGGGCGATGTGTAAAATTATAGTCCTAATCATTATCAGTCAAATGAGTGTACATCGGTAAGGTTCACTAATCCCGACTATTTGATAAACAATAATTTGGTTTAGAATTGATATCCAAAAGGAAGATTAAAGAATAAATTTAAAAGAATTTATCTTTGATAAAATTAATCAAAACCTTTCCCAAAGTATAAGAATATTTGAATGAAGGAATATTCTGGATTGGAATGAGGCATATGTTGTGTTTTTATTGCACTTGTCTTTTATATACGGGGGTTATTCAGAAAGGTCGGGTTTATACCCATTTTGAATAAATGATTCGACGATAAGTCGACGATGAAGACGGTGGTTGAAGACCGGAGTTCATCACATCGTTTGGATGATTACCGATGTCTTGATTGGGCTGTACACCCAAGACAAGGTAATAAATGGTGATCGTCCAGACGTACTTGGGGATCGATCAGATATGCGAGGATCTCTCTCCTATATTGGACATATGGGACAAGGAATAAGGTGCCTCTAGTTTCGTTCAGACCCAGAATGAACTTATAAATGGATGTGTGTCTAACATTGGATTTCATTATGTGTTGATTGATTTCTATTAAATACATATATGTTTGGTGGTGGAGAATTTATTCTCTTGCTTAACACCCTTCTCTTAGGCGTACGAGCTCAAAGGTTATATATCGATAGACATCGATCGCATGGCGTGAATTGCTTGCATGGCATGCTGAGATGCAAATGATCAAGGCTTCTGTTGAAAAGCAGAGTCTGGTGGTTGATGATCGAAGCACGGCTTTAATATGGCATAGCTTTGTGTATAGCGTTAATTCGTGAGCCTTACACCTCGGTATGAGTCAAAAACGGGATAAAGGACCCAAGGAGTGCATGATGTTTCCTTCTAGCTAGGGGTGGTGTCACGGTATGGAGCCCATTACATAGCCTGGGAGGAAACCCGTTCCATGTTATACGCCGTGGTCCTTTGATTTACTTTTAAATTAAAAGGTTTAATAACTGTTTTTAGTTCTTACACTAGTCACATGACTGACCTGAAGTT
This sequence comes from Allium sativum, assembly GCA_030737875.1. Taxonomy (NCBI): domain Eukaryota; kingdom Viridiplantae; phylum Streptophyta; class Magnoliopsida; order Asparagales; family Amaryllidaceae; genus Allium; species Allium sativum. The sequence goes on from CM060913.1 coordinate 1,050,509,872, forward strand.
TATTGTTTTAACCTAAACTCTGGGTGCCCCTATTTTCCACACGGGCAGCTAGTAGTTGGGTTTTGGTAGATATTATATTCACAGGATCCTGAATTTACAACGAGAACTATACTCGAAAAGCTCTGTACCCATGTATTTCTTTCAGTTTTATTATATATTATTTTTCTGTTTCTTTGTAATTTGAATCCCTGGTATTTATCAAATGTATATTATTTATTCATACTCTGTTATAATCTTGTACTCTGATGTAATTGTTGCAATAAGCAATGAATGGTTCTTCTGTTTGTGTTCAGATTTTTTGTGTTCTCAACTCAAACCGGGCTTTCCCGTAAGGGCGAGTTTGGGTCGTTTCAACTAAATTGGAGCTCGTTACAATTTATAGCGAAATAAATTGGCTGATCTGAATCAACAACTGTGACAACAAGGAATTTCGCTCGATTCGAATCAGTCGCTAAACCGATCAAGACCGTTCGAAACCCCTGATTATTTTGAGAACACGACAAAATAGAACGCAGACGGAAGAACATTTCATTGTATATTACAACAATACCATCAGAATACAAGAATATACAGAGTATAAATGAATATTACACAGAAATATTAGAGATTTAAATTATATTTAAATACATAGCAGCGGAAAATAATACAATACACAACTGAAGGAGATATACAGATACAAAGATTTCCGAATATCATTCCAGCTGTAAACCAGGACCCTATGAATATAAATCTGCAAAAACAAAACTACTAGCTGCCCGTGTCGAAATTAGGGCACCCAGAGTTTAGGTTAAAACAATAAACTCTAGGTCAGTCATGTGACTGGTGTGAGAACTAAAACAGTTATTAATCTTTATTTTTAAAGTTAGGTAAATCAAGGGACCACGCCGTATAACACGGAACGGGTTTCCTCCCAAGAACACCAGTGCATAAAACAACAGTGCAATGCTAAATAAAGGAAAATGAAGCTATTATAAGACCCAGGTCCCATCACACAATGCAACGCAAGCCGGAGGATAGGGCTTTTGCCTTATAATAGCCAAGAATGCTTGATACGTTTAAAACAAATCATTTGATACTATTATAAGTGCATAGTGTATAAAACAACTTCACATCATAAGTATCATTCATAGACGGCATAAGCGCCTCATCCCACTATATCGCCATACTAGGCTCTACAAATAAAACCGCAAAGTCACGTATTTGGAAATTGGATTTCCATCTGTGAACAGAGGCAAAAGATAATCCTCTACCAATTCGAGAGCCTCTAGCCCGCCCCTCAGGAACCAGACTCAGGTGGGCCCTTGGATCGTCAGGGCCGGACCACCGATGTGGATTAAAATGCCTGAACATTGCGTTTCCCCGCCCTTTGGGGGCGTAAATGAGCCAACAAATGACTCCACCAGACCCGGATCGTCCGATCTAACCGAGGCGCCTTGCAATAGCAACAACCACATAAGTCAAACTCGTCAGGGCGTGTAAAACCACTGACGCCACTTCTAACTAGAAAGAAACACATGTCCTCCCTGAGGTCCTCTCCCGTTTTTGGTTCACCACCGGGGTGTGAGGCTCGTGAATCAACGCTACACAAAGCTATGCCACACAGTCTGTGCATTGATCATCACCCACAAGACTTTGCTTTTCAATAGAAGCCTTAATCATTTTCCACTTAGGCATACCACACAGGCAATTCACTCCATGCGATTGATATCCATCGATATATAACCCCTGAGCTCGTACGTCTCAGAGAAGGGGGTTAAGCAAGAGAATAAATTCTCCGCCACCAAACAGATATATATTTCATTGAAATCAATCACACGGACTAAAATCCAATGTCTGACACAGTCCATTTACATGTCCGTTCTGGGTCTGAACGAAACCGGAGGCACCTAGTACCCCGCATACCCATTGATCTCCAAGTACGTCTGGACGATCACTAACTGATTCCCTCCTCTTGGGTGTACGGCCCAATCAATATCATCAGTAATCACCCAAACAACGTGAAGACCTCCGGTCTTCGACCACTGTCTTCATCATCGACACCACGTCGAATCAGTTATTCAGAATGGGATAAACCCGGTCTTTCCGAATAACTTGCGTATATAATAAACAATTGTTACACAAACACAACATACGCCTCATTCCAATTCATAATATTCTTTTATTCAAATATTCTTATACTTTGGGAAAGGTTCCCATTAATTTTATCAAAGATAAATTCTTTAAATTTATTCCTCAATCTTCTTTGAATATCAATTCAAACTAGTCGGGATTAGCGAACCACACCGGAGTAATCATTTATTTTATTTCCGAATCCCCACCTATTCATCCCATGAAGTAAAACTGGTCATACTTCATATCTAACACCACAGTGTTATTGGTAATATCAATTACCATTTCACGTTCAAATCTAATTAAAGATTTAACTATCGCCTGGAGTAGAACTGATGATACTCCATTCTCGACCTTTTCAATCTAGTTAAAGATTCATTAAAACTCCACTTAGTTTTAATCTTTAACTGGGTTAAAAAATCAGTGTCATTTAAAACACGGTTCACGATAAACCCAAAATCACATTCGTTTAATTTTCGGTTTAAAGAACAAGTGTTATTTAAAACAATGTTCACGATAAACCCAAAAATCAATACCAATTCAATTCCAATTAAATATTATTCAATTGGTACACCTCATTAAATCTAAATAAAAAGATTTTAATCTTTTTTCTCAACTGGGCTTAAGAATAGTGTTAATGAAGACACCATTCACGACAAACCCAAATCCCATTTGATATTAAATACAAGGCTCTGAATAGAAAATATACCGGCTTATATTCAATATCAAATTCTACGACCAACAAATATCGTATTAGAAATAACGATATTAATATATCTTTCAAATTTCCATAACAATATCTGTATAATCACGAAATCCAACATCGAAATATTCCAAAGACAATTTCGATTCAAATCCATTCAAATTCAATTATCGGAAATTCTGGTTACCTTTAAAACCCTTTTCAAATTCAAATTTATTTATTTTAAAAATAAATAGAATTATAATTCTAGTTCAAAACTAGTTCATTTCGATAAAAATCTATTTTTATCTTTTCAAATATGGATTTTTTCATCCCAATCCATCCCAAATCGTTACTTATGATTTTACACTAATTATTACTATTTTTAATAATTATATCAAGGCCCGTACAGTCGATTTCCATCAACGGCCATCGAACTACACTTACAGCGACCTTTTCCAAATTTGATTTGGACATAATTCCAAATCCAACCATTAGATTTCTAATTTCTAATACTCGTTAGAAAGCTCTTTTTGATACAAACCCAACGGTTCCGGAATCGGACGTTCGGATCTCCCGCAAAGTCAATTCGAAGTCAATGGTCGAAATTCGCGAACTGCCGCAGCGCAGCGCGTTCTATTCAGGCCATTATATTATATATATAATATATACTTCGTCGATTTCCTTTTAAAACATATTATATAAATCGTTTTAAATTCGTTTTCAAAACGATTTCAACTTCCTTTTCCAATTCAAATCAAAATCGAATTTTTTTCACTATAAATTCATTTTAATTTCATTTCAAATCGATTTCAATTTAATTAGAATTTCACTTCATTTCAATTTAATTCGAATTTCAAACCTATTCAATTTAATTCGAATTTCCAATCTATTCAATTTAATTCGAATTTCAATTCATTTCAATTTAATTCGAATTTCAAAATAACTTCAATATTCATTGAAAAATGAATAAAATCGATATAAATATCGTTCACGTTAAAATGGCGTCAATCTAATCAACACGGCTTAACATATTTCTATTTTCAAATATTCTATTTCAAATATTTCTTTTTCAAATATTTCTATTTCAAATATTCTATTTCAAATATTCTATTTCAAATATTTCTATTTCAAATATTTCTATTCAAAACTGGAATGAGGCCCAATCAATTACCATAGATTTTATTTCTATGGATTTCCATACAACGCATGTATATATCAACAATGACAAATAATCAACCATCATCTAAAGTGCATTCTACACTACATAAGCATCAAATATAAATATTCAACGCTTATAACAGTCTGTCAATCAATCGATCGATATACAACTAATTATTGGGATTAGTGTATGTCATATATCACCCCAATACCCGTGTGGGGTTTTCAAACAATCAAACACAGATTTTATTAGTGCAGTTGGGCGATGCGTAAAATTTATCGTCCCAATCAATCTCAGTCAAATGTGTGTATATAAACAAATCGTACAATTTGTTTATTTTCATTTCATTTTAAATACATGTTAAAAATTCTATTTTCAACTATAAAATATCTTAACTACATAAATATTTTATTTCATTTAACACCACATCACACAATCAACTACACAGCAAAATCAAACAAACAAGCATACAAGCCGTCCATGGTCTGTGGACGACGGGTGTCGGGTGCTACTAAACACCGTCTGCATCCTAGTATATATTTCAACTAGAAATAAATTTAAAAGTGAGGAGTTCTCATAGAGGGTTCCACTCCGCCGTGCTTTGCTTTTGAACTGCTGAGCCGTCTGGATCTGTTTGATATTCCAATGCAGTCCTTACTACGCTGTTCATAATAAAAATTATATTTTTATTACCTTATTTCAATAAATAAAAATCATATTTTTATTTCTACTTTATATATTTTTACAACGCTTCTTCCTATATAAAAATTATATTTTTATACTTCTTCTTATATAAAGATTGAATTTTTATTATCATAACTATATAAAAAATTATATTTTTATATTTCTACTTTAACAAAAGCCATATTTTTAATACTCTACCTAAGTAAAAATCATATTTTTATTATGCCACTAGTATAAAAATTATATTTTTTAACTTTTCTATATTATAAAAATTATATTTTTATTCTTTCTATAATATAAAAATCATATTTTTATCCTTTCTCCATTATAAAAATCAAATCTTTCGAGCGATAAAAATCGGATCTTTACTAAACTAAAAATCTAATCTTTCCTTTTATAAAAATATAATCTTTTTCATTTAAAAAAAGTAATCTTTTCATTAACAAAAATCATAATATTTTATAACCAAAATTCCTATTTTCTTTCTTGCTATATGAATAAAATAAACGAAATAAAACTCACATTGCTTTTCCTTTGTTTCGGGTGGTCGGAGGAGATGCGTGGGGTGCTTATGCTCGAGCGGGTTGGATCGGGAAAGTCGGGGGGGATTTAAACGAACACTGAAATTAAATAAAAATGGGATTTTTATTGACGGAGAGGCTCACCGGGGTCGGTGGTGGTCGGTGGAGGCGGTGTGGGGGTGCTGACGGCCAGGGGTGCGGCGTTGGTTGGTTTGGTGGTCAGTGGAATTGGGTCAGGTGGTGGCACGGGGGTAAAGAGGGATTTGGGTTTGAAATCGGTGAAGGGGGAGAGAAGGAGAAGAGTGGAGGAGGAAGGAGGGGAGCATGGTGGTCCGCACCTGATCGGAGGCGGCGCTGGCAATGCGCTAGGAGGGGGCGGCGTTGGAAGACTTGGGGCGACGGGGTTTTCAATTTTAGGGGGCCGGTTTTCTGAGTGATAGGGTTAGGGTAAAGGGAGAGTATATTATATATTTATATTTTATTATTATATTATAATTTTTCTTTCAAAGAGTTGGCTTTTATTATGAACTCGGATTCAACCCCAACGATTGTCGTCCCTAGCTAACTACCCTCATTCTGAACACAATGGGATATGTTTCGCAAGTCAATTCAATCGTTACGATCAGTTTCCGTTGAATTTAAAATATAACTCTATATATTCAATTTTGAACGTACATTTCAAATTACCGGGGTCACATACAGTCTCTAAAAATTACAAAAAAATTATTTCTAACTTTGTATCGACGATACGGTCCTAACAAAACTAGTTTCGTCGAATTCTGAGACCGTTTGAAAAATGGCCATTTTCCAGTCGATTAAAACCAACTAAAACTGGTCAAACGCGTTTTCCTTTGCCACGCTCACATATTGATTCGAAAAATTATGAAAATTGGAATCTAGCAATAACTTGACATCACGGATCCAACAAAAGTGGTTTCGTCAAAATCCGAGGTCGTTTGCAAAATTCCCATTTTTAAGGGCCAGAATTCCATAGCGACTATTCTGAATTTTCATTTGGACATATCTTTTGATCCCCGCTATGAAATTTTGAATTTTCGGATTCGTTGGAAAGATATTCTCAATTAGATTCAAATATTTTTTGTTTCACTAAAATCCGGTTTATTTTGCACCTGGTACATTCCTTTAAACTTTGAAATCGAATTATCGAACTACCGCGCCATTTTCAATTCCTTTTATAATTGTAATTAAATAATTATATTATAATGACGATCTATTAAATATATACGTTCGAATTCTATTCAAAATAAATTTCTCGTCGTTTTTGTTTAAAATATTCATTTTAAATGTTCAAAATTCGCTAAAATCGCCAAAATAAAAATTTTAAATTGGCTCGCATTTCCGGGTTATTACAATCTCCCCCACTTGAAACTTTTCATCCCCGAAAAGGAACAAAGCCGAAAGTTGTTTAACAAACCTACTCAACTTTCCTTATTTTTATTACGGCCTAAGTTCTTCAACTTTTCAGTTTCAAAGAACTTTTCAAATTTTTCGAAAATTTGGCTAACACCCTAAATTTTCGAAAAAATTCGCCATAACCTCCCCTGCACCGGTGGCTTCGGGATATTTCATATAGCCTCCCATGGCCTTCTTCAACTCAAAAGAAAAAGAAAAAGTCAAGCGGCTAGCCAATTGGCTCATAAAATCATCATCACCCAAACAAAACAGTAAATTATGGTAAACATGTACCTATTTGTCGGGCAAACAATTTTATTCTCTGCTCTAGCCTCCTTGCTATGACCTGTTCAATGTAAGTACATGTATATGCAAGCAAATGCGACTAATTTTCAATATAATTTACTTTTTGATTCAAATTGGCTATATGGTTCAAAATTTCAATTAAACAAACAATAATCAAACAACACAACCAGCAATCAATTAGTTGATTATCGTTTCAAACTCATAATTTTGATATATAGTCAAAAATCACATTTTTGATGCCAAATCACAACAATAAGCCCTAACTAGTTTCGTTTCTCACACCAGTCAATTGGAAATATATAGAAATTCCACTTTCGTCACCCGAACACAAATTCTGATGATGAAGCTTCAATCATCAGAACCATCTCCGGGCGACTAGAGCGTGATTCTATATCTACCCAATATATTAAAATTTCAAATACCCGTTTGCAAGGCGTACAAAATCTTTATATATTGGATTATCCAAATTCAATACAAAGAAATATTCAAATACGTATAAAACGATTTAAATTTCAAAACAAAATTTGTTTTCATTTTCAAAAAATATACTCTTCACACTCGTTCTAGGATACTACTGATCCCATCTCTAACGAGTCATTCCCATTGTATATTACTAATCCAATATCTGATGAATTCTTTCGTATGGTTGTAATGTGTCTTGTTCCCTGAGCTTTGTAAACCAAAGCTCTGATACCAAATGTGACAACAAGGAATTTCGCTCGATCCGAATCAGTCGTTAAACCGATCAAGACCGTTCAAAACCCCTGATTGTTTTGAGAACACGGCAAAATAGAATGCAGACGGAAGAACATTTCATTGTATATTACAACAATACCATCAGAATATAAGAATATACAGAGTATAAATGAATATTACACAGAAATATCAGAGATTTAAATTACATTTAAATACATGGCAGCGGAAAATAATACAATACACAACTGAAGGAGATATACTGATACAAAGCTTTCCGGATATCATTCCAGCTGTAAACCAGGACCCTGTGAATATAAATCTGCAAAACCAAAACTACTAGCTGCCCGTGTTGAAATAAGGGCACCCAGAGTTTAGATTAAAACAATAAACTCCAGGTTAGTCATGTGACTTGTGTGAGAACTAAAGCAGTTATTAATCTTTATTTTTGAAGTTAGGTAAATCAAGGGACCACGCCGTATAACACGGAACATGTTTCCTCCCAAGAACACCAATGCATAAAACAACAGCGCAATGCTAAATAAAGGAAAATGAAGCTATTATAAGACCCAGGTCCCATCACACAATGCAACGCAAGCCGGAGGATAGGGTTTTTACCTTATAATAGCCAAGAATGCTTGATACGTTTAAAACAAATCATTTGATACTATTATAAGTGCATAGTGTATAAAACAACTTCACATCATAAGTATCAATCATAGACGGCAGAAGCGCCTCATCCCACTATGTCGCCATACTAGGCTCTACAAATAAAACTGCAAAGTCACGTATTTGGAAATTGGATTTCCATCTGTGAACCGAGGCAAAAGATAGTCCTCTACCAATTCGAGAGCCTCTAGCCTGCCCCTCAGGACCCAGACTCAGGTGGGCCCTTGGATCGTCAGGGTCGGTCCACCGATGTGGATTAAAATGCCTGAACACTGCATTTCCCCGCCCTTTGGGGCGTAAATGAGCCAACGAATGACTCCACCAGACCCGGATCGACCGATCTAACCGAGGCGCCTCGCAAAAGCAACAACCCCATAAGTCAAACTCGTCAGGGGGTTTAAAACCACTGACGCCACTTCTAACTAGAAAGAAACGCATGTCCTCCCTGAGGTCCTCTCCCGTTTTTGGTTCACCACCGGGGTGTGAGGCTCGCGAATCAACGCTACACAAAGCTATGCCATACAGGCAGTGCTTTGATCATCTCCCACAAGACTTTGTTTTTCAACAGAAGCTTAATCATTTTCCACTTAGGCATGCCACACAGGCAATTTACTCCATGCGATTGATATCCATCGATATATAACCCCTAAGCTCGTACGTCTCAGAGAAGGGCGTTAAGCAAGAGAATAAATTCTCCGCCGCCAAACAGATATATATTTAATAGAAATCATTCACACAGACTAAAATCCAATGTCAGACACACAGTCCATTTACAAGTCCGTACCGGGTCTGAACGAAACCGGAGGCACCTAGTACCCCGCGTACCCATCGATCTCCAAGTACGTCTGGACGATCACTAACCGATTCCCTTCTCTTGGGTGTATGACCCAATCAAGATCATCAGTAATCACCCAAACGATGTGAAGACCTCTGGTCTTCGACCACCGTCTTTATCTTCGACACCACGTCGAATCAGTTATTCAGAATGGGATAAACCCGGTCTTTACGAATAACTTGCGTATATAATAAACAAGTGTTACAAAAACACAACATACGCCTCATTCAAATTCAGAATATTCTTTTTTCAAATATTCTTATACTTTGGGAAAGGTTCCCATTAATTTTATCAAAGATAAATTCTTAAAATTTATTCATCAATCTTCTTTGAATATCAATTCAAACTAGTCGGTATTAGTGAACCACACCGGAGTAATCATTTATTTTATTTCCCAATCCCCACCTATTCTTCCGATGAAGTAAAACTGGTCATACTTCATATCTAACACCACAGTGTTATCGGTAAATTCAATTACCATTTCACGTTCAAATCTAATTAAAGATTTAACTATCGCCTGGAGTAGAACCGGTGATACTCCATTCTCGATCTTTTCAATCTAATTAAAGATTCATTAAAACTCCACTTAGTTTTAATCTTTAATTGGGTTAAAGAATCAGCGTCATTTAAAACACGGTTCACGATAAACCCAAAATCACATTCCATTAATTATCGGGTTAAAGAACAAGTGTTATTTAAAACACTGTTCACGATAAACTCAAAAATCAATACCAATTCAATTCCAATTAAATATTATTCAATTGGTACACCTCATTAAATCTAAATAAAAAGATTTAATCTTTTTTCTCAATTGGGCTTAAGAACAGTGTTAATGAAGGCACCATTCACAACAAACCCAAATCCCATTTGATATTAAATACAAGGCTCTGAACAGAAAATATACCGGCTTATATTCAATATCAAATTCTACGACCAACAAATATCGTATTGGAAATAACGATATTAGTATATCTTTCAAATTTCCATAACAATATTTGTATAATCACGAAATCCAACATCGAAATATTCCAAAGACAATTTTGATTCAAATCTGTAACGACCCAGAAAATCTGAACCAATTTAAATTTTTTTAATTGGCTAAAATAATGGATTTTAAATATTTAAAATAAATATTTTAAATAATGGCGATGAAAACTGAGTTTGAATCGACAATTGAAAATGAATATAATTAATTATAAACAAGGCCTGAAATGGCGCTGCAGTTTCAAAAATTGAATTCAAACTTTGTCGGACTGTACCGAGTGCAGAACAATCCGGATTTTAGTGAAACCAAAAACATTAGGATCTACTTGATGATATCTTTCTAACGAATCCGACCAATCGAAATTTGATAGCGGGAATCAAAAGATATGTCCAGTTGAAAATTCTGAATAGTCGCTATGGAATTCAGGCCCTTAAAAATGGACATTTTGCAAACGACCTCGGATTTCGACGAAACCACTTTTGTTGGGTCCGGGATGTGAAGTTATTGCTAGGTTTCAAATATCATAATTTTTCGAATCAATATGTGAGCGTGGCAAAGGAAAACGCGTTTGACCAGTTTCAGTTGATTTTAATCGACTGGAAAATGGCCATTTTTCAAACGGTCTCAGAATTCGACGAAACTAGTTTTGTTAGGACCGTATCGTCAATACGAAGCTAGAAAATATTTTTTCTGGAATTTTTAGAGTCAGTATGTGACCCCGGTAATTTGAAATGTACGTTTGAAATTCAATATAGTGATTTAAATATAAATTCAACGGAAACTGATCAAAACGTTCGAATCAGCTTACGATACATATCCCATTGTGTTTGAAATGGGGGTAAAACGCTATAGACGACAAGCGGTGGGTTTCGTTTCGAGTTCAAAATAGAAAGTTGCTTTTTGAAAATTAAATTAAATAAATATATATTATTATTAGAAGTCAACACCCTGCATATACTCACCCCCCCCCCCCCCCCCCCCGGTATACCTTTCTCCCGAATCAAATCAGAAAACAAAATAAAACAAAAGAAGTGGAAGGAGGCGATCGACGTCGCTCCTCCCCAGCAGGCCGCCCACCGCATCGAGCTCCCCCCCCCCCCCCCCGGGCTTCGCCGTGACGCCGGAGATTCCCCCCCCCCCAGCTCGCAGTCGCCCTCTCTCTCCGTTCCCTTTTGAAAAACCCCGATGCCCCAAGCCTGAGACCGCCCCTTTCTACTCACCACCGGCGCCTCCACCTAGTAGGGCCCACGAGCCCCCAAAACACCCTAGACCCGAAGCCCTTGCGCCCCCTCTGGTAGTAGCAGCTGCCGCCACGGAGTCCACCACCCTGGAAGGCCACCGCGCGTCAGCCCAGACCACCCACCCACCTGCGGCGAGCCACCAACGACCGCGAGACCTTCTTCCCATTCCGGCGTGAATTAAAAGTGAGTTTTTTTAATTGATTTTATTTTTAATATAAAACTGATTTTCCTTTGTGATAAAAAAAACTGACTTTTATTTATTTACTTAGATTAAAGCAGATTCTTATTAACAAAAAGTTTAGATTTTTATTAATAAAAAGTTTGGATTTTTATTTACAAGGAAAAGGAGTTATTTTAAAAGCGAAAAGTTTAAATTTGTAAAATAGACAAAGTTTAGATTTTTAACATGTAAAAGGAGAGATTTTTAACATGATCAAAGTAGAGAATTTTGTTCATGAAAATTCGATTTTTATATCTTGAATAACTAAATAAAAATTCGATTTTTATATATTGAATAGCAAAGTAAAAATTCGATTTTTATATATTGAATAACAAAGTAAAAATTCGATTTTTATATATTGAATAGCATAGTAAAAATTTGATTTTTACATATGTAGAGAATACGGGCAACGAAAGCGACAAAAGGCGAGATTGGCGAAGATTTCTATAAAGGAAGAGTCGTAGTATTGGATAGCTATCGGTGAGAATTTCTCACTCTTCAATTTCTTTTTCTATATATAAATATGTGTTGAAATAAAAGTGAATTGCTATAATATATATATATATATATATATATATATATATATACGCCCCTCGTCCACAAACCATGGACGATATTTATTGGTTGAAATTGTTGTGAAAATTGATTGATAGCGAATGGTTGTTTGGGATTGTTTGTGGTTGGTATTGGTTGATTGTGGTTGAAAAATACCCATTTGTGATTGAGAAATATTTGATTGAAACCACATTGGATTAGTTTGTGGAAATGAAATAAATATATACATGCCGCCTGCGTGCGAACTAGATGCATGATCCCCATTGTCAAAAACCGCGAGGTTTTAAGGTAGAGCGAGGAGCCGTACTAGGGACGGTCCCGGTTTTAACTACCCTGCCGTTATGCTGCCAAAATTTTGAATAATATTCGTGTGTTTGAATTATTTTCATTTGCTTAAACTATATTTATTCATTGAATAGAAAACCTTCATGTGTTGAATTGATATTCATTCGTTGATTAAAAATTCATGTGTTGAATGGTATTCGCGTTTTAAATATAAAAATCACATTTCTATCTATATATAGAAACTATAAAAAACCTTCATGTGTTGAATTGATATTCATTCGTTGATTAAAAATTCATGTGTTGAATGGTATTTATATTTTGAAATAAATTGTTTGATAATAAAAAAAAATCACCTTTTATCGAATATATGAACTGTGTAAAATAATCTCGTTTTAAAAGAAAATGTTTTATGATAAAAATCCTATTTTTATCACCAATATGAAATATATCAAAATAATAGTGTTTTGAAATGAGTTGTTTTACAATAAAAATCACATTTTTATTGTATGCATGAATCGTTGAAATGTGAACTGTTACAAATAGCCTTGTTCAAATAAACATATATGAGTTGAAATATTCATTAATTAGCTAATGAAATGATTTGTACCTATGTATGTAACCTTAGAGTGAATGGTGTTTTTAAACCAAATAGAAATCAAATATGAAGTTGAATAGAAAATGATAAATGATAAGAACTATATATATGTACATGCATATTCATTGAACAGGTTATAGCAAAGGGGCTAGAGAAGAGGAATAAAATTTTGTGCCCGACAAATAGGTACACATTTACTGTTTTGTTTGGGTGATGATTTTATGAGCCTGTTGGCTAGCCGCTTGGCTTTTTCTTTTTCTTTTTGAGATTAGAAGGACCGGGAAAGCTATTTGCGATTTCCCGATGCTCCCGGTGCAGGGGAGGTTATGGCGAATTTTTCCAAAATTTTAAGGCGTTAGTGAAATATTTGAAGTGAAAACGATATTGAAATTGTTGAATGAACTATATTTATATAATTATATAAATATAAATAAAATTAAAACGAAACGTAGTCGTGCAGTTCGCATTTTGAAACCGTGTTTTCAAACAACTAGTACGGGAAATCCGACCATTGGATTTTCCCGAAACCTCAACCGTCGGGTTCGCCTTGGAAATATCTTCCCAACGGCACCAACTTTGTAAAAATCCAACGGTTGGATTATCTGGAATGTTTAATTCAAATCTGAAGAAAAATAGCGCCAGAAGCGATTATATTTATATATATATATATAATTATATATTTAATCGAATAACGACGCTGCAGTTCGTATTTTGAAATCGAAACTTCAAACGATTGTACCGGGAGATCCGACCGTCGGATTTTCCCGAAACTGGAACCGTTGGATTCGTTTTGAAAAGACCTTTCTAATGATGTAAATTTTGTGAAGATCCAACGGTTAGATTTTCAGATATGTGTAAATCAAATCTGAAGAAAAACAGCGCCACGGCCACTTTATGGCCCGAAGCGTCGTTTTGAATAAATTAGCTATTTTAAAATAAATAAAAATAGCGATAAATAGTTATAAAATATCATAAGCGATATGGAATGGAAATAAACTGAATTTTCTCGATTTATGTGGCTTTTGATGGTTGAATGTGTTTGGTGTGAAAATTACATTAAAGAACAAGATTGGTGTTGTCAAATAACTTAACCATTGAAATAAATTGATTTGAAATTGTAAATATACGTGAATTATTTGAAAAGGCCGAGTTAATTCTCATTTCAAATGATTGACCGACGATTGAAATTCGAAGATGAAGACGATGGTCGAAGACCGGAGATCTTCACCTCGTTTGGATGGTAACCGAGGTCCTGATTGGGAGGCATCCCGAAATATGGATAATGAGTGGTGATCGTCCAGACGTACGTGGTGATCGATGGGTTTGCGAGGTATTTAGTGCCTCCGGTTTCGTTCAGACCCAGAACGGACTTGTAAATGGACTGTGTGTCTGACATTGGATTTTATTCTGTGTTGATTGATCTCTATTAAATATACATCTGTTTGGCGGCGGAGAATTTATTCTTTCGCTTAACGCCCTTCTCTGAGACGCACGAGCTCAGAGGTTGTATATCGATGGACATCAGTCGCATGGCATGAATTGCCTGTGTGGCATACTAAGATGCAGTGATCAGGGCTTCTGTTGAAAAGCAAAGTCTTGTGGTGATGATCAAAGCACCGCCTGTGTGGCGTAGCTTTGTGTATAACGTAAATTCGCGAGCCTCACACCCCGGTATGAACCTAAAACGGGAGAAGGACCTCAGGGAGGGCATGCGTTTCTTTCTAGCTAGGGTGGTGTTAGTGACCTACCAGCCCTGACATTTATATACTTTTCACCTATGTGGTTGTTGCTGTTGCGAGGCGCCTCGGTTTGGTCGGACAATTCGAGTCCGATGGAGTCATTCGTTGGCTCGTTTACGCCCCAAAGGGCGGGGAAACGCAGTGTTCAGGAATTTTAATCCACATCGGTGGACCGGCCCTGACGATCCAAGGGTCACTCGAGCTCTGATCCTGAGGGGCGGGCTAGAGCGTCTCGAATTCGGTAAGGACTATCTTTTGCCTTGGTTCATGACGGAAATCCAATTTCCAAATACGACATCGTGCGGTTTTGATTGTATATATATATATATGGCGACATGATATATGGTACCCATGCCGTCTATGATTGATAGTTATGATTTGAAATTGTTTTCAAAACATATGAACACTAGCAATAATATCAAAGGCCTTTGTTTTATTCGTATCAAGCATATTTTGGCCGTTATAAGGTAAAAACTCTATCCTCCGGTTTGCGTTGCATTGTGTGATGGGAACTGAGTCTTATAATGGCTTCATTTTTATAAAAAGCATAGCGGTGTTTAAAAGAAAGATTTGTTTTAAAAGCACTGGAAATCCAATGGAGAAAACCCGTTCCACGAAAGTGGCATGGTCCTGTGATTGGCCATATTATATATGTGTTGAATAGATTTCTCATACCAGTCCCATGACTGACTCGTAGTTTGTTTCACTCTCAAACTCGGGTGCCCCTTTTTCTACACGGGCAGCCTTGTATTCAGGTTTAGCTGGTTCTTTCTGGATAGCTGGAGCTGAAGATGGATTCTATCATTTATTTCTTTTTATGCTGTTCAGCTCCTATTGTACATATTATGTTTGTTTTCCGCTGTAGACATTCATGTATAGCTGAACTGTATTTGTACTAAGTAAGATCCTGTATACTGTGTAACCCTGATGATTACTTTTATCCAGTATATTTTGTTGTTCATTATCTGGTGTAATTATTTAATTCTGTTCTGCTATTATCTGTTTCTGTGTTATATTCCAAAGATAACCCTTGTTTCCGTGAGAACGGGATTTCGGGTCGTCTCAGCGTGGTATCAGAGCTTTGGTTAAGCTTAGTTCTGGAATATAACATTTGAACGAACTCGTCAGAAATAGAACCAGTAGTGTTCTAGGACGGGTAACTCTATACAGATAGGATCAGCAATATCCTAGTATGAGTAAAGCAGAATGAAATTACACCTCGATAGACACATTTACACTTGAAGTATATGTTTCTATGTTTGACAATTTTCTTTTCTGTGACTTGACACTTGATCTGCTAACTGCAGATGTACTAGAAAAAAATGAGTGCCAGAAACAGAAGAAATGCAGAACCCGATCTAGAGGCTCTATTAAAGAAATATCGAAATCTGAACGGAGCACAGTTCTCTGGCAATGAATCTATAATTCAAACTCAAGCTTGGATGAGTTCTGTCGAAAGAATATTTGAGCGTATCCAGCTGAGAGATGACCAGAAACGGTTAGTAGCATCTTGGGCGCTCAAAGAAGAAGCTTTAATCTGGTAGGAAACGATCATCAAAGATAATCCAGAAGGTGATATCACCTGGGACAGATTCAAAGTGATTTTCCTAGAAAGATTTACTCCTCCTGAAGCGACGGAGCGATTATGTGATGAATTTTCTTATCTAATACAAGGTGATATGACCATCCCGGAATATCATAAGAAATTCAACGAACTTGCTCACTTTGCTCCTCATCTGATTCAAGATCCAAAGAGGAAAAATCTGAGATTTATTCATGGCCTTCAAAGGAGATATCAGAATAGTTTAATGAGGAATGTGAAGCTTCCTTTCTCTGAAATGATATACATGGCTTATCAGTATGAAGACCTCCATAAGAAAGGAATGTTACGTGACGAAGAAGAAGTCAGTTCTAGTGACAAAGCAGAGTCTGAAACTAATATTCCTGAAGCCGGTACGAGGTCTGAGGCCAATAAGAAGCCCAGTGCCAATAGAAAAAGGGCCACATTCGAAAAAGAACCAGCAACGACTTCCATATGCAGTAACTGCCATCAAAAGGGGCATTTGTCGATAAATTGTGGGCCCTTAAAGAAACGAAGCAAGGGTGGATTCAAACCCGGTGGGAAGGCTCGAGAAGGTAGGAAATGTCAGAAGTGCCATCATGCTGGTCATATTGAGAAAAACTGCCCGCTATTCAGAAAGCCTAGAATAGTTCAAGTGAATGAAGTAGCAGAGATTTCCGAGCCCTCAGCTAGCCAAGAAAGGCCAGATGTTTTGGAAGGCACGCTAACTGTCAAACATATCCCAGTTAAAGTATTGTTTGACACCGGCGCGTTGCGAAGTTTCATTGCCAAAGATGCAGCTAAGAAACTGGATTTGAATTTGAAAAGGCTGAAGGAACCCATGACTGTCCAGAATCCGGTTGGGGGTTCCATTGATCTTAGTTGGGTTTGTGGAGTGCCGGTTTCTTTCTCTCGTTATCGGTTCCCTACCATCGCAGCCGTCATGAATTTTAAAGAGTTTGATCTTATCTTGGGGTTAGACTGGTTGACCAAATATGAAGCTGAAGTTAAATGCGCCGACAGAGTCATAAAGGCGAAGATTAAATCGGGTGATTATATAACCATTCCCTGTGAAGGTCAGAATACTAATAGAAAAGACTTTTGGGCAGCTTTGAATGTTTCCCCAGCCCAAATAGAAAATATCCCTGAAGTTGCAGAGAATATTCCCGACCTCATCAAAGATATTCCTGTCGTCAAGAACTATGCGGATGTGTTCAAAGAAGTTGTTCGCTTACCTCCGCAGAGAGAGATAGATTTCAAGATTGCTTTAATTCCCAATGCAAGGCCGGTAGTTCACGCTATTCGAAGAATGTCCTTGAAAGAGAAGGAGGAATTAGACAATCAAACAAGACAGCTAGTATGGAAGGGTCTGATCAGGCCTAGTTTCTCTGATTGGGGTGCAGCCGTGGTATTTGTCCCAAAATCTGACGGTACTCTACGGCTTTGTGTGGATTATCGTGATCTGAACAAGCAGACAACAAAGAACAAATATCCATTGCCGCGAATAGATGATTTGTTGGAACGATTAAATGGCGCACAAGTATTTTCACGAATGGACCTAGCTACAGGCTTCCATCAACTTCGAATTGCCGAAGAGTGTGTTCCAATGATCGCGTTCAGAGGCCCCGACTTATTCTACGAGTGGTTAGTAATGCCGTTCGGTTTATGTAACGCTCCTGCCTACTTCGTCGATCTGATGAACAGAGTGTTCAGAGGGGTTTTGAATAAATTTCTTCTGGTTTTCATGGACGATATTCTAATCTTCTCTAAATCAAAAGCCGAACATGAAAAGCATCTGGAACAGGTTCTGGAAATTCTCAGAAGGAATGTATTAAAAGCCAAATTTTCCAAATGTATCTTCTGGCAAGATGAAGTAAAATTTATGGGCCACGTCGTATCGAGAGAAGGAATTGTTGTGGATCCAAGTAAAATCACAGCCATTCAGAATTGGAAACAGCCCAGTACCCCCACTGAAGTCCGCAGTTTTCTTGGATTGGCTAGCTATTACCGGAAGTTCGTTAAAGACTTTTTGAAGATATCTGGTCATTTAACGAAGCTTACAAAGAAGCACTCTAAATTCAAATGGACTCCAGAAAGTGAAGAGGCTTTTGAAGAGCTAAAGTTAAGATTGACGACAGCTCCAGTGTTAACCATCATCGATGGCAACCAGGATTTAAAAGTATGGACTGATGCTTCTAAAGAAGGCCTTGGCGCAGTGTTAATGCAAAGAGGTCAAGTGATTGCTTATGCTAGCCGTCAACTGAAGCCGCACGAGAAAAACTATGTAACTCATGATCTTGAGTTATTGGCTATCATATTCTCTTTGAAGATCTGGAGACACTATCTTCTGGGCGAGAGATTTGAACTGTTTACAGATCACCAGTCGTTAAAATATCTGTTCACTCAGAAGGACTTGAATTTGAGGCAGCAACGTTGGCTGGAGTTTCTTGCAGCATATGACTTTGAAATTATATATACTCCAGGAAAAGCCAATGTCGTGGCTGATGCGTTAAGCAGAAAGAATGAAATGATCGCCAGTTTTATTATCACGACTTCATTGCTAGATAAGATATCTGCTCTTCAGGAGGATGATCACTTCATTCAGAAGATCAGAGGGATAATTCAACAAGGCGAACCCTCGAGTTTTCAAGTTGATAATGATGGGATTCTAAGGCTCAAAGGTCGAATATGTGTTCCTAACATTCCTGAGCTTCGAAAGGAAGTACTGGATGAATGCCACAAGTCAAAACTCAGTATCCATCCGGGAGTAAGCAAAATGTATAATGACATCAAACGCACTTTCTGGTGGAAGTCGATGAAAAGGGACATTTCCTTATATGTTAGCCGATGCCCTACTTGCCAACTAGTCAAGAGCGACCAACAGAAATTGGCTGGATTGTTGCAACCACTGGAAGTTCCTGGTTGGAAGTGGGAGCATATTTCTATGGATTTCATTGATGGTCTGCCCAGAACCAGAAAAGGGAATGACAGTATTTGGGTGATCGTAGATCTCTTCACGAAGACCGCCCATTTCATACCTGTCAGATCAAACAGAACCGCTCAGAGTCTGGCGCAGATTTACTTCAGGGAAATAGTTAGACTGCATGGAGTGCCGCTCAGTATAGTAAGTGATAGAGATACGATATTCACTAGCAAATTCTGGGAAGCATTTCAAGTCGAGCTAGGAACGAAGTTGAACTTGAGCACCGCTTATCATCCTCAGACAGACGGTCAGACTGAGAGGGTGAATCGCATTTTAGAAGATCTATTGCGGGCTTGTGTTCTAGATTTCGGTGGATCATGGGAAGACCATCTGCATTTGGCTGAATTCTCTTATAACAGCAGCTACCAGGCGAGTCTGACAATGTCGCCATTCGAAGCATTGTATGGTAGACCGTGCCGATCTCCTGCTTGTTGGGTCGAGCCTGGAAATAGACTTGTGTTGGGTCCCGATATGATTCGAGAAGCTGCCGACAAAGTCGATTTTATTAAGAAGCGATTACTCGCCGCTCAAAGCCGACAAAAGAGCTATGCCGATAGAAGAAGAACAGATATATCCTTTGAAGTTGGCGACTATGTATATTTGAAAGTATCGCCGATGAGAGGAGTTATCCGGTTCGGTAAAACTGGAAAGTTAGCGCCCAAATTCATAGGTCCGTTTCCTATTCTGGAACGGATCGGAACGCTCGCTTATAGGGTCAAACTGCCTAATTGGTTGCCTGAAATTCATGATGTATTTCACATATCTCAACTTCGAAAGCACGTTCATGATCCAGACTTGATCGTGGAAGAAGCAGCTCAACATGACATTGAAATAACCCCAGAATTAGCTGTGAGAAGAGAGCCGCTAAAGATAATAGGCAAAGAAACCAAAGAGCTGAGGAACAAGAAGGTTCGCTTAGTCAAAGTGCAATGGAGTGGAGATCCGCGAGATTGTACTTGGGAAACTGAGGAGAGCTTTCAAAAGGCTTATCCTAGATGTCGAGTGGATATCTCTGATTGACTCTGGTGCAAGGTACGTTTACCATACTTTGCACTACCATTCAATTCT
The DNA here is from genome assembly GCA_030737875.1 of Allium sativum. Classification (NCBI taxonomy): domain Eukaryota; kingdom Viridiplantae; phylum Streptophyta; class Magnoliopsida; order Asparagales; family Amaryllidaceae; genus Allium; species Allium sativum. The sequence continues at coordinate 1,050,530,178 of CM060913.1, forward strand.
CTACTCTATTGTTATTTTCTTTTCATAGATGAGCACTTTTAATTATATAGTCTGAATGATTTTTAAAGGGTATAGGATTTGATTAGTATATTTTTGGAGGTTAAAAACAATTGGATGGGTTGTTGTGTTGTGTGATTGTAGATTTATCAAACCACTTTCGACTTTGTTCCTTTTCGGGGACGAAAAGTTTTAAGTGGGGGAGATTGTAACGACCCAGAAAATCTGAACCAATTTAAATTTTTTTAATTGGCTAAAATAATGGATTTTAAATATTTAAAATAAATATTTTAAATAATGGCGATGAAAACTGAGTTTGAATCGACAATTGAAAACGAATATAATTAATTATAATTATAAACAAGGCCTGAAATGGCGCTGCAGTTTCAAAAATTGAATTCAAACTTTGTCGGACTGTACCGGGTGCAGAACAATCCGGATTTTAGTGAAACCAAAAAAATTAGGATCTACTTGATGATATCTTTCTAACGAATCCGACCAATTGAAATTTGATAGCGGGAATCAAAAGATATGTCCAGTTGAAAATTCTGAATAGTCGCTATGGAATTCAGGCCCTTAAAAATGGACATTTTGCAAACGACCTCGGATTTCGACGAAACCACTTTTGTTGGGTCCGGGATGTGAAGTTATTGCTAGGTTTCAAATTCCATAATTTTTCGAATCAATATGTGAGCGTGGCAAAGGAAAACGCGTTTGACTAGTTTCAGTTGATTTTAATCGACTGGAAAATGGCCATTTTTCAAACGGTCTCAGAATTCGACGAAATTAGTTTTGTTAGGACCGTATCATCAATACGAAGCTAGAAAATATTTTTTCTGGAATTTTTAGAGTCAGTATGTGACCCCGGTAATTTGAAATGTACGTTTGAAATTCAATATAGTGATTTAAATATAAATTCAACGGAAACTGATCAAACGTTCGAATCAGCTTACGATACATATCCCATTGTGTTCGAAATGGGGGTAAAACGCTATAGACGACAAGCGGTGGGTTTCGTTTCGAGTTCAAAATAGAAAGTTGCTTTTTGAAAATTAAATTAATAAATATATATTATTATTAGAAGTCAACACCCTGCATATACTCACCCCCCCCCCCCACCCCCCGTATACCTTTCTCCCGAATCAAATCAGAAAACAAAATAAAACAAAAGAAGAGGAAGGAGGCGATCGACGTCGCTCCTCCCCAGCAGGCCGCCCACCGCATCGAGCTCCCCCCCGGGCTTCGCCGTGACGTCGGAGATTCCCCCCCCCCCAGCTCGCAGTCGCCCTCTCTCTCCGTTCCCTTTTGAAAAACCCCGATGCCCCAAGCCTGAGACCGCCCCTTTCTACTCACCACCGGCGCCTCCACCTAGCAGGGCCCACGAGCCCCCAAAACACCCTAGACCTGAAGCCCTTGCGCCCCCTCTGGTAGTAGCAGCTGCCGCCATGGAGTCCACCACCCTGGAAGGCCACCGCGTGTCAGCCCAGACCACCCACCTGCAGCGAGCCACCAACGACCGACGGACCTTCTTCCCCTTCCGGCGTGAATTAAAAGTGAGTTTTTTTAATTGATTTTATTTTTAATATAAAACTGATTTTCCTTTGTGATAAAAAAAACTGACTTTTATTTATTTACTTAGATTAAAGCAGATTCTTATTAACAAAAAGTTTAGATTTTTATTAATAAAAAGTTTGGATTTTTATTTACAAGGAAAAGGAGTGATTTTAAAAGCGAAAAGTTTAAATTTGTAAAATAGACAAAGTTTAGATTTTTAACATGTAAAAGGAGAGATTTTTAACATGATCAAAGTAGAGATTTTTGTTCATGAAAATTCGATTTTTATATCTTGAATAACTAAATAAAAATTCGATTTTTATATATTGAATAGCAAAGTAAAAATTCGATTTTTATATATTGAATAACAAAGTAAAAATTCGATTTTTATATATTGAATAGCATAGTGAAAATTCGATTTTTACATATGTAGAGAATACCGGCAACGAAAGCGACAAAAGGCGAGATTGGCGAAGATTTCTATAAAGGAAGAGTCGTAGTATTGGATAGCTATCGGTGAGAATTTCTCACTCTTCAATTTCTTTTTCTATATATAAATATGTGTTGAAATAAAAGTGAATTGCTATAGTATATATATATATATATATATATACGCCCCTCGTCCACAAACCATGGACGATATTTATTGGTTGAAATTGTTGTGAAAATTGATTGATAGCGAATGGTTGTTTGGGATTGTTTGTGGTTGGTATTGGTTGATTGTGGTTAAAAAATACCCATTTGTGATTGAGAAATATTTGATTGAAACCACATTGGATTAGTTTGTGGAAATGAAATAAATATATACATGCCGCCTGCGTGCGAACTAGATGCATGATCCCCATTGTCAAAAACCGCGAGGTTTTAAGGTAGAGCGAGGAGCCGTACTAGGGACGGTCCCGGTTTTAACTACCCTGCCGTTATGCTGCCGAAATTTTGAATAATATTCGTGTGTTTTAATTATTTTCATTTGCTTAAACTATATTTATTCATTGAATAGAAAACCTTCATGTGTTGAATTGATATTCATTCGTTGATTAAAAATTCATGTGTTGAATGGTATTCGCGTTTTAAATATAAAAATCATGTGTTGAATGGTATTCGTTGATTAAACCTATTTTGTGCCCGACAAATAGGTACACATTTACTGTTTTGTTTGGGTGATGATTTTATGAGCCTGTTGGCTAGCCGCTTGGCTTTTTCTTTTTCTTTTTGAGATTAGAAGGACCGGGAAAGCTATTTGCGATTTCCCGATGCTCCCGGTGCAGGGGAGGTTATGGCGAATTTTTCCAAAATTTTAAGGCGTTAGTGAAATATTTGAAGTGAAAACGATATTGAAATTGTTGAATGAACTATATTTATATAATTATATAAATATAAATAAAATTAAAACGAAACGTAGTCGTGCAGTTCGCATTTTGAAACCGTGTTTTCAAACAACTAGTACGGGAAATCCGACCATTGGATTTTCCCGAAACCTCAACCGTCGGGTTCGCCTTGGAAATATCTTCCCAACGGCACCAACTTTGTAAAAATCCAACGGTTGGATTGTCTGGAATGTTTAATTCAAATCTGAAGAAAAACAGCGCCAGAAGCGATTATATTTATATATATATATAAATATAATTATATATTTAATCGAATAATGACGCTGCAGTTCGTATTTTGAAATCGAAACTTCAAACGATTTTACCGGGAGATCCGACCGTCGGATTTTCCCGAAACTGGAACCGTTGGATTCGTTTTGAAAATACCTTTCTAATGATGTAAATTTTGTGAAGATCCAACAGTTAGATTTTCAGATATGTGTAAATCAAATCTGAAGAAAAACAGCGCCACGGCCGCTTTATGGCCCGAAGCGTCGTTTTGAATAAATTAGCTATTTTAAAATAAATAAAAATAGCGATAAATAGTTATAAAATATCATAAGCGATATGGAATGGAAATAAACTGAATTTGCTCGATTTATGTGGCTTTTGATGGTTGAATGTGTTTGGTGTGAAAATTACATTAAAGAACAAGATTGGTGTTGTCAAATAACTTAACCATTGAAATAAATTGATTTGAAATTGTAAAAATACGTGAATAATTTGAAAAGGCCGAGTTAATTCTCATTTCAAATGATTGACCAACGATTGAAATTCGAAGATGAAGACGACGGTCGAAGACCGGAGATCTTCACCTCGTTTGGATGGTAACCGAGGTCCTGATTGGGAGGCATCCCGAAATATGGATAATGAGTGGTGATCGTCCAGACGTACGTGGTGATCGATGGGTTTGCGAGGTATTTAGTGCCTCCGGTTTCGTTCAGACCCAGAACGGACTTGTAAATGGACTGTGTGTCTGACATTGGATTTTATTTTGTGTTGATTGATCTCTATTAAATATACATCTATTTGGCGGTGGAGAATTTATTCTTTCGCTTAACGCCCTTCTCTGAGACGCACGAGCTCAGAGGTTGTATATCGATGGACATCAGTCGCATGGCATGAATTGCCTGTGTGGCATACTAAGATGCAGTGATCAGGGCTTCTGTTGAAAAGCAAAGTCTTGTGGTGATGATCAAAGCACCGCCTGTGTGGCGTAGCTTTGTGTATAACGTAAATTCGCGAGCCTCACACCCCGGTATGAACCTAAAACGGGAGAAGGACCTCAGGGAGGGCATGCGTTTCTTTCTAGCTAGGGTGGTGTCAGTGACCTACCAGCCCTGACATTTATATACTTTTCACGTATGTGGTTGTTGCTGTTGCGAGGCGCCTCGGTTCTGTCGGACAATTCGAGTCCAATGGAGTCATTCGTTGGCTCGTTTACGCCCCAAAGGGCGGGGAAACGCAGTGTTCAGGAATTTTAATCCACATCGGTGGACCGGCCCTGACGATCCAAGGGTCACTCGAGCTCTGATCCTGAGGGGCGGGCTAGAGCGTCTCGAATTCGGTAAGGACTATCTTTTGCCTTGGTTCATGACGGAAATCCAATTTCCAAATACGACATCGTGCGGTTTTGATTGTATATATATATATATATGGCGACATGATATATGGTACCCATGCCGTCTATGATTGATAGTTATGATTTGAAATTGTTTTCAAAACATATGAACACTAGCAATAATATCAAAGGCTTTTGTTTTATTCGTATCAAGCATTTTTTGGCCGTTATAAGGTAAAAACTCTATCCTCCGGTTTGCGTTGCATTGTGTGATGGGAACTGAGTCTTATAATGGCTTCATTTTTATAAAAAGCATAGCGGTGTTTAAAAGAAAGATTTGTTTTAAAAGCACTGGCAATCCAATGGAGAAAACCCGTTCTACGAAAGTGGCGTGGTCCTGTGATTGGCCATATTATATATGTGTTGAATAGATTTCTCATACCAGTCCCATGACTGACTCGTAGTTTGTTTCACTCTCAAACTCGGGTGCCCCTTTTTCTACACGGGCAACCTTGTATTCAGGTTTAGCTGGTTCTTTCTGGATAGCTGGAGCTGAAGATGGATTCTATCATTTATTTCTTTTTATGCTGTTCAGCTCCTATTGTACATATTATGTTTGTTTTCCGCTGTAGACATTCATGTATAGCTGAACTGTATTTGTACTAAGTAAGATCCTGTATACTATGTAACTCTGATGATTACTTTTATCCAGTATATTTTGTTGTTCATTATCTGGTGTAATTATTTAATTTTGTTCTGCTATTATCTGTTTCTGTGTTATATTCCAAAGATAACCCTTGTTTCCGTGAGAACGGGATTTCGGGTCGTCTCAAAATCCATTCCAATTCATTTATCGGAAATTCTGGTTACCTTTAAAACCCTTTTCAAATTCAAATTTATTTATTTTAAAAATAAATAGAATTATAGTTCTAGTTCAAAACTAGTTAATTTCGATAAAAACTATTTTTATCTTTTCAAATATGGAGTTTTTCATCCCAATCCTTCCCAATCATTTCTTATGATTTTACAAAAATTATTACTATTTTTAATAATTTTATCAAGGCTCGTACAGTCGATTTCCATCAACGGCCATCGAACTGCACTTACAACGACCTTTTCCAAATTTGATTTGGACATAATTCCAAATCCAACCGTTCGATTTCTAAATTCTAATATTCGTTAGAAAGCTCTTTTCGATATGAACCCAACGCTTCTGGTTTTAGGAGAATCCGACAGTCGGATCTCCCGCAAAGTCAATTCGAAGTCAATGGTCGAAATTCGCAAACTGCCGCAGCGTGACGCGTTCTATTCAGGCCATTATATTATATATATATAATATATACTTCGTTGATTTCCTTTTAAAACGTATTATATAAATCGTTTTAAATTCGTTTTCAAAACGATTTCAACTTCCTTTTCCAATTTAAATCAAAATCGAATTTTTTTCACTATAAATTCATTTTAATTTCATTTCAAATCGATTTCAATTCGATTTCAATTTAATTAGAATTTCACTTCATTTCAATTTAATTCGAATTTTCAATCTATTCAATTTAATTCGAATTTCAATTCATTTCAATTTAATTCGAATTTCAAAATCACTTCAATATTCGTTGAAAAATGAATAAAATCGATATAAATATCGTTCACGTTAAAATGGCATCAATCTAATCAACACGGATTAATATATTTCTATTTTCAAATATTCTATTTCAAATATTTCTTTTTCAAATATTTCTATTTCAAATATTCTATTTCAAATATTTCTATTCAAAACTGGAATGAGGCCCAATCAATTACCATAGATTTTATTTCTATTGATTTTCATACAACGCATGTATATATCAACAATGACAAATAATCAACCATCATCCAAATTGCATTCTACACTGTATAAGCATCAAATATAAATATTCAACGCTTATAACATTTTGTCAATCAATCGATCGACATACAACTAATTATTGTGTTTAGTGTATGTCATATATCACCCCAATACCCGTGTGGGGTTTTCAAACAATCAAACATAGATTTTATTTGTGCAGTTGGGCGATGTGTAAAATTTATCGTCCCAATCAATCTCAGTCAAATGTGTGTATATAAACAAATCGTCCGATTTGTTTATTTTCATTTCATTTTAAATACACGTTAAAAATTCTATTTTCAACTATAAAATATCTTAACTATATAAATATTTTATTTCATTTCACACCACATCACACAATCAACTACACATCAAAATCAAACAAACAAGCATACAAGCCGTCCATGGTCTGTGGACTACGGGTGTCGCGTGCTACTAAACACCGTCTGCATCCTAGTATATATTTCAACTAGAAATAAATTTAAAAGTGAGGAGTTCTCACAGAGGGTTCCACTCCGCTGTGCTTTGCTTTTGAACTGCTGAGCCGTCTGGATCTGTTTGATATTCCAATGCAGTACTTACTGCGCTGTTCATAATAAAATTTATATTTTTATTACCTTATTTCAATAAATAAAAATCATATTTTTATTTCTACTTTATAAATTTTTACAACGCTTCTTCCTATATAAAAATTATATTTTTATACTTCTTCTTCTTATATAAAGATTGAATTTTTATTATCATAACTATATAAAAATTATATTTTTATATTTCTACTTTAACAAAAGCCATATTTTTAATACTCTACCTAAGTAAAAATCATATTTTTATTATGCCACTAGTATAAAAAATATATTTATAACTTTTCTATATTATAAAAATTATATTTTTATTCTTTCTATAATATAAAAATCATAGTTTTATCCTTTCTCCATTATAAAAATCAAATCTTTCGAGCGATAAAAATCGGATCTTTAATAAAATAAAAATCTAATCTTTCCTTTATAAAAATAAAATCTTTTTCATTTAAAAAAAGTAATCTTTTCATTAACAAAAATCATAATATTTTATAACCAAAATTCCTATTTTCTTTCTCGCTATATGAATAAAATAAACGAAATAAAACTCACATTGCTTTTCCTTTGTTTCGGGTGGTCGGAGGAGATGCGTGGGGTGCTTGTGCTCGAGCGGGTTGGCTCGGGAAAGTCGGGGGGATTTAAACGAACACTGAAATTAAATAAAAATGGGATTTTTATTGACGGAGAGGCTCACCAGGGTCGGTGGTGGTCGGTGGAGGTGGCGTGGGGGTGCTGACGGCCACGGGTGCGGCGTCGGTTGGTTTGGTGGTCGGTGGAATTGGGTCAGGTGGTGGCGCGGGGGTAAAGAGGGATTTGGGTTCGATATCGGTGAAGGGGGAGAGATGGAGAAGAGTGGAGGAGGAAGGAGGGGAGCATGGTGGTCCGCACCTGACCACCGGCGGCGGCGCGGGCAACGCGCCAGGAGGGGGCGGCGTTGGAAGACTGGGGGCGATGGGGTTTTCAATTTTAGGGGGCGGGTTTTCTGAGTGATAGGGTTACGGTAAAGGGAGAGTATATTATATATTTATATTTTATTATTATATTATAATTTTTCTTTCAAAGAGTTGACTTTTATTATGAACTCAGATTCAACCCCAACGACTGTCGTCCCTAGCTAATTACCCTCATTCTAAACACAATGGGATATGTTTCATAAGCCAATTCGATCGTTACGATCAGTTTCCGTTGAATTTAAAATATAACTCTATATATTCAATTTTGAACGTACATTTCAAATTACCGGGGTCACATACAGTCTCTAAAAATTACAGAAAAATTATTTCTAACTTTGTATCAACGATACGGTCCTAACAAAACTAGTTTCGTCGAATTCTGAGACTGTTTGAAAAATGGCCATTTTCCAGTCGATTAAAATCAACTAAAACTGGTCGAACGCGTTTTCCTTTGCCACGCTCACATATTGATTCGAAAAATTATGAAAATTGGAATCTAGCAATAACTTGACATCACGGATCCAACAAAAGTGGTTTCGTCGAAATCTGAGGTCGTTCGCAAAATTCCCATTTTTAAGGGCCAGAATTCCATAGTGACTATTCTTAATTTTCATTTGGACATATCTTTTGATCCCTGCTATGAAATTTTGATTTTTGGATTCATTGGAAAGATATTCTCAATCAGATTCAAATATTTTTGGTTTCACTAAAATCCGGTTTATTTTGCACCCGGTACATTCCTTTAAACTTTGAAATCGAATTATCAAACTACCGCGCCATTTTCAATTCCTTTTATAATTATAATTAAATAATTATATTCTAACGACGATCTATTAAATATATACGTTCGAATTCTATTCAAAATAAATTTCTTGTCGTTTTTGTTTAAAATATTCATTTTAAATGTTCAAAATTCACTAAAATCGCCAAAATAAAAAATTTAAATTGGCTCGCATTTCCGGGTTATTACAACAACCATTATCGTTATTTAACAATAAATCAAAAATTGTGAGTAAAACTCACTAACTCTGCCAGTTTATATTTTTATAACGTATTTTTAGAATTGGTAAATGATAGTTAATTGCTGTGTGTTGATTGTCTGGATGAACGGCCAATTGACTGGTTGAAATTATAGATCTAGTTATATATATATATCATTAATAAAATATTGATTTTGTTTATCATAATATCTCATATTGAAATGAAATTGATGTTATTTATGTTATTTAACATCTGTGATGCAGGGAAACAGGTTAGAGGGATACAACTGGATTCCACAATATTTATAATAATGTTTTTTATATATTGTGATATATGATGTGGTACATAATCTATTATTGATCATGTGTGTCTTGATGATGATATATCCTTTTGTTTGGTATTTTTCAATACCATAAGTAAATATCGGAATATATAAAAGGAAAGAGTTAAGTGGATATTGAATTTATGTATTTAATAAAATCAATGGACTTTATAAAAGGAAATATTTGGGAAATTAATAGAATTATAAAAAGGGAATTCATGAGTTATAAAGGGATTTCGAAAAGTGATATAAAGTAGAATTGAAATAAAATGTGTTTTAACAGTTAAATTGAGAAGATAAATTTATAAGCAATATTTATAAATTAATTAAAATATTTATTATTGGATAAAGTGAATATATATATATATATATATAAAAGTATGAATTTATATTAAGAAGTAAATCGGTTTTTACACCGATATTTGGAAATGGGATGTAAACTTAACATTTATAAAGGATGGAATATGAATTTGAAAGTGAAAATCTATTTTAAAAATAGAAATGGAATTTCGATTGGCTAGAAATAAATAACTTGTTTACTAATAAAAACAAATAGTGTGATTTATAAACAACGTTTATAAATGAAATAAAAATAATTATCAGTGGATAATTTGGATTGTAAAGTCAGTAGTGAATTTAAAACGGGAAATTTGGAGTTGTTTTAAAAAGGAAACGATGGAATTTATTTTGATGTTCGAAATGTGAATAGGATTAAATAAAATTCATAAAGATTTGTAATTAGAACTCGACTAGGCCAAATGTTATAAAATAATTTATTTTAAGAAATTATATATTGAATAAATTGGGGTTTGACAAGATAATCAATATTCGGCTTGAAACCGATATTTTATAATCGAATATAAAGGCAATAGAGAATTATAGACTCATTAAATAAAATCAACTATGAAGTTGACACATAAACAAGATTTGATAAACAAAATGGAATGTCAATAAGAAGTTATAAAATGACTCGATAATTGGAGTTCAAACTTGTGTTAGTATTTAAATTATGAAATCAAGTTTTGATTTGATAAAACGAGTCCAGTTTTTTGTAAAGGAATAAAATTCTCATTTTAAAGTGAATACCAATTTAAAACCAAACATTTTGCAGAATTAAAAAAGTTATAAAAGGAAATTGGTAATTGTTTGGAAGTACTAAATTCAAAAATTAATTTAGAAATTGAATTGACTCAAAAGGGTAAAATATGTTGAAGTTCATAACGTTAATCGAACATAAATTATCCGAAGAGAGTTAATCGAATATAAATTGTCCAAAGAGAGTTAATCGAATATAAATTATTCGAAGAGAGTTAATTGAATATAAATTATGCGAAGAGAGTTAATCGAATATAAATTATTCGAAGAGAGTTAATCGAATATAGGTTATTCGAAGTGAGTTAATCAAATATAGGTTATTCGAAGAGAGTTAATCGAATATAGGTTATTCGAAGAGAGTTAATCGAATATAGGTTATACGAAATAGAGTTAATCGAATAGCGATTATTCGAAGGAGAGTTATCAAATAGAGATTTTTCGAGAGAAAATTGTGCATTAGATTTCGACTGTATCAGATGTAGGAACGTACTCTTTACTTTATGGTTTTTAAACCATAATTTATTTATTTAATAAATTTATTAATTATTATTTATTCAAATTAATGAATAAAGTTATATTTGGAGTTAGATATTTTGAAAGTAGGGATTATAATGTTATCGTTATAACCAATGTTTTTATAAAAGAAGTGGAATCTTAAAATGAATCCGAGCATTGTGTATGCGATGATTTGAGAAGGAGTTAAGACACAGAGTTAAGGAAATTAGAAACTAACTGGAGATTAGTTAAGTTGAATGGTTTTTTGAGCATTGATTTGATGTTGGTTTCGGCCTTCGGGGTTGATATTCATGGAATTGTTCCCTCACTAGTTTACCGTTAGAGACTGATAAATATAGGAAGATAATGATATGTGAATAAGAAATGGAATTGTTTTCCAACGATAATAATGTATATTTTCTAAATTTAGAAAATAAGAATTTATGAATACACGAAAATGGGAAATGAGGAAATGAATAAATTAATGTTAAATTAATTTAAAGGGAAAAATGTTGATTGATGATTGATCGATTAAATTTCCATTTGGAAATAAGATCGTTGTGTGTAAGGATGTTTTCCTTGAATAGTTAAATAACTGACTATCAAAGTTTTGAGCATTTTACTGTCGTCAATATGGAGAGACCGGGATCAGATTTATTATCAAAAAACCACTCCGTATGGGCATTAGCATTGCGAATCAAATATGATGAAGATAATTGAATAAAGAGTTATGCAAGGGTTGTCCTGGCAAATCCTAGGTAGAAATTGCCTAAGATCGGTTTATAGAATAGTGCCTTCGGTTTGTCCAGTCCTAGGACAATCTGTATGGAAGAATGTTTGACAGTGTATATTTAATAGATCGCGTAAGTTGATCTCTTCAAACGTATTTATATTTGGTGGCGGAGGAATACATTTCTCTTAGTTGTATACCTGTGATATTTTTGGGGAAATCAATTTGTGATTTGGCGGGTATGACAATGTGGCATTCAAAGTAAATAAAGGTGTGATCTGTTCGTTATGGCCTCTAGCCTCACAACCGAGAAATGGTAAAAATCGGGTAGGTCACATGGCTAAGTGGGTAGCTCCCAATTAGGGTGTATTGTCACCTGATCTAGAAAAATTCCATTTACTTCTATAATTTATTTCGATGTTTTCCCTTTCGGGAAACGGTTGCTGATCCCAACCGTTGGTGATAATACATTCGGTACACTCAAGCGAAATGAGTGACTGGTCATGTTTAGCTTAGATTACAAGATGTTCTTGTTGAACCCAGTGTATTCCTCTCTAGAGATACACTGTCGGAAGATGGTCCCATACCTTGCCAGTTGGAATTCATTACCCAATAAGCGCCTATGGTTTTTAATTATATATTATGTATGTGGAACATGAGATGAAAGTGTTATGCTAGATGATGATTAGTTGTGATTGATAGACACTATTATAATATCAAAAGAGTTTTGATATAAAGATTATCATTTCTTTCAAAAAGTTTTGAAAGTTAAATCAAGTGTTTTGTATTCTCATAAGAGAAAAACCTATTCCATGTTATACGGCATGGTCATATGAGATATCGCTTATTTTCACAAACTGTTTTAAATTGATTACCCATACCAGTCCCATGACTGTCCCAGAGTTTATTTTGTTTTGTTTTACCCAAAACTCTTGGGTACCCAAATTTGTACGGGCAGTCAAGTAGTCGGGATTTACAGATGTAGTAGAAGCAGCTTGGAGCAGGAGGCTTCAGCTATTTTTTTATAACTATTGTTTATTTCTGTTGTGATGCAAGTGTTGTACTCAAATGATGGTATGTATATACAAATGAAAATTTTGTATTTTAAACTTATGTTGTATACTATATTTTATTCGTTCCGCTGTGAGATTCGTATTACTCTGATTCTGATCGGTTGTGATCTTCTTCTTCTTCTATTCTAACTTTCCTTCTTGCTATTTCTCACCCTCTAATTTTTTTCTATTGACGCTCCGGTATTTTCGATTCTTGAATAGTCGACATGGTATTTTATGTTGATTTTCGGGGTTAAAAATCCCAGTTCATTATAGTGGTGTCAGATCTGAAGGTTAAGTGATTACCTTGGCTCTGTGGCGTGACTCGGTAGAGATGGGGTTAGCAATACCCTAGATAGAGTTTAACTGTATATATATGAGTGCTTATTTGTTATTTTATATAAAAATGGTTTTATATTGTGGAGATGTAACGAACCGGGTTTTCCAGTTGTTTGAATTTGAATATTTAAACTTTTTTTTAATATTTTATTAGATATATCAATGGATTATTGATATATATTTTGTTAATTATATAATGATTGAACATTTATAATTATACTGAATATAAAACGAACTCGAAACGGCGCGGTAGTCCGTAATATTGAGTTTTGAACTTCAATTGGATATACAAAATCCGTTTTAAGTCGGAATTCTATGAAACAAGAAGCGTTAGAGCCATAATGATTGTAATTTTCTAACAGAGGAGAAAAATCAAGATTTTAGCTTATATATTGTAAGATATGTCTAATTCAAAATTTAAAATAGTCGCTATGGAAATCGTTTATAAAATGGTAATGTTAATTTACTAATTTAAAGGATTTTAAATAGAATTTGGACATTTAAACACGTTGATATCAAGTTATAAGTCCATATTGGTTTATATATGTTATTTTATTTGGATATATATATATATATAGTAATGATAATTTATTTGGTTTTTTATTTAATTTAATTGTTTTACAATTTATTTATATTTTTACGGTATTATATAAGTCGTAGAAACGGTTTTTTTTTAAATGACCTCCGTTTTCGACAAATTAAATTTTAGTTGAGTACGCATAATTAAATATTGTTATATTTTCGATTTGAAGCCAATCGAAGTTGTTTTGTCAATAGCTGAAATTTAAAGGTGAACCGATGGATAAATTGAGATCTAAATAGCGCTGTTTTTGCGAATGGAGACCGTTTTCAGTGAAATTAGTTTCATTTGGACTGTAACGTCAAATTATACCACGACGTCCATTTTCGCAATTTTTGAAGATTGTGTTTTTCAATGCGAAATTAACGGTGAACGTTATATAACGATACTGATTAAAATGTAAAACCCTCCCTATATAAGTGTACCCTAAGTTTTCTTAAGCAATAAGAATACAGTAGCCTGTAAACCGCTGAGATATGTTCCGTCTAGCTGAAACCTACCCTACACCAAGCCTTCATCAAACTTTGTACAATAACATGTGGAGGCATGTGTTTTCTCTTCAACCTCTAATCCAAATCAACTAGCCAACTACCCATTTCCTCTATGAAAGCTCATTGAAACCTACTCTAAATACTTCAAATCGCATAGCAGCTATTGGAATTATACAAGCCAGTTACCCAACAAAATATATTATTTTTAACCTCTACTCGCTTCAGCTCTACTTGCTTCAACTGTTCTGTGCCTAAGCCGTCTTTTCCCTTTCACGTGAAAGCACAACTGCATGTGCACTGCAGACCTATCCTAAAGCTATAACCTGCCCTACCATCCACTGCCTTGCATCCCAAACTATCCAAACCATGATGGCCAAGGAACCCCCGCTATAAATACACATGCCTTTCTCTCTTTTCATTCAGAAAACTAAGATCAAACTTCTCATATTTTTTACAGTTCACGAAATGAAAAGTATTCAACTGCACCACTCCAAAACAGACCACTCTTCGTTCTTCAACTTTTTTCGAACTGCGCATGGCTGAGAAACAGTGGACGCGATACTCTTTTGTTGCATAAAACAGGCATGCGGTATACATCTGGTGTGGAGGGAACATGCGGATGGGATTCAAAGTAAGGAAATAGTAAGGTGGCAACTTGCACAGTAGAGGGAAGCATGTACATGCGTGCATGGGAGAAGAGTTTCAGTAGCTCACAGGGAAGAAAACTTTCAAACAACATCATGCTACGTGAGAAGATAATGTGGAAGAAAGAAGCAGCATTTGACGGGAGGAAAGAAGTGGATCAGCGCAAGTACATGCATGGGGAAGAAAACATAAAGGTGAGAGTAGTTTTGAACGAAATGAAGGGTATTGGAGACATGGGTTTGTGGGTTATAAAGGTGGGCTTTAGGGCCTTGAGTGAACTAAAAAGGGGTTGGTGTCTGAATGGAGCCGTGGTTTTCGAACAAACAGGGAATATACATACTGTATATGGACTGTGTGCATGAAGGGAGAAACTGCTCTGCTTGTGTTGCGAAAGCATGGAAGTTCTCAGTTCTCAGAACATGGAGAAGATCATGTCCGCATACCGGAGGAAGAAGGTGGGGGTTTGCTGACACGGTGGTGATCGTGGCACGGTACTGTGAAGGGAGGTGAGTGCGGTTTTGCAAGAAGAGTGGAATGGTATGTTTTAGCTAGGGTTCGGCATGCTTTTCTTTTTCCTGATATCAGTATGGATGCACGAGTTTGTGTACTGGGGGAATTTGAGCGAAGAGATAACAAAGAAGAAGAAGTGTGTTGTAGTACTGGTTTGGCATGCGGGTTTGGTTTTTGGGGAAAGTAGGCCTTGGGCCGGATTAAAAAAACAAAAAAAATATAACAAGAGAGGGGGACGAGCTGGAAAGGAAGTGGGAACAGAAATATGGGGTAAACATGGAAGTGTGTGAGCCAGAGGAAGTGCGGTGAAGTGATGTCAGCCCGTGGGGAGGGTTGCGTTCTCTTTTGGTCCGTCCTTTAAAAAAAATCAAAGGAAGCAGTAGACTCAAAAGTTGGGGAGAAGCCTTGCTTGCGTGAGCAGGTTTCATCAGTAGCTCAATAAGGAAGAACGTATTATCTCGGATGGGTTGGGGAAGGAGGTATTGGGTTGACGTGGATGTTGGGCTTTGAGCCCATTTAAAAAAAAGAGAAAAAAAGAAAGAGAGAAAAAAAGAAAAAAAAGAAGGGATATAAGAAAGGAGGCCTGGTGGGTTGAGCGCGCATGATGGTATTTTGTTTGAAGGAGGGTTTGCATTGATGCGTTTGGACAAGAAGGAACGACTCGAAGAAGTAACAGGAAAGTGAACCAAACGAAACCAAGGACGTTGGAACTACATCCTCGAGTGTTACAATCAGAAACTAGTTTGGTCAACATTAAATCAAGGTGAGTTAAACTCACTCGGTTCTTTTCCCACTTATATTTATTATAAGTCGGGTTTATTGTTTGCATGCTATGGTTGCTAATGGTTGGTGGATTTGACGATTGTTTGGATGTTGGTAAATATTGATACATAGATTATTTAAATTAAATGTTTTATAATTTAAATAAAATAACACCGTTATTTTTAATGATTATTTCCAAACGAGGTAACTTACCTTGTTGGTTACGTTTATAACACTATAAACGTATTAAATATAACTGGATGCTTGAATTATCATTGTTGGTTGACCACTATCAGTTGAATTGATTATTTATTTGCATATGATCGTTATATGAACCATTTAACCAATATGGTTATATCATTGATGCGATTGTTGAATATGAATTCAATGTTGTTGTGAATTTTAACCAATGGGTAGTATTGGTTGAAGAATTTATAGCAGATGGCCCAACTACATAAATTGTTTTATAAAGATTGATATACTGCCAAGAATGAAATTATGGAATTTATTTAATAACAGAATGTAGATTTTTAAATATATCATTTTTAAATAAAGTTTAAAAAAAAGTAAATAAACCTATCATATTTATATATTGTTTGTTTAACCACAAATCACTATTTTGTACCGAAATTGGCCGTGGGCGAAGCCCGTGCCTTATCGTAATTGTGAATGAAGCTTAGATTGTTAAGCAAGCGAGCAAGGATTAGGGTAACGATTTTTAAATGAGATTAATTGTTTTAAGAAATAATTAAAAAGAGATTATTTTGAAATAGATTATTATTTATTTTAATAATAATCAAAGTAAATGGGGTTTTATTTAAATTAATTATATTATAATTTAAATGGAAAGACGAGTAGAATTGATCAACGAGTTGGTCATGTCTTAGAATTGACCAAGTCAACTATTTTTATTGGGAACTGATTTTTAATTTAATTAGTTTGTGCCGATTAATCCAAAATAATTTAATGAATAGTGTTTGACTTGGTAAGATTTTAAAAAAGAGAATTTAATATTAGTTCTAGTTAATAGTGAAGTAAATTTTAATCATAATATTTTAAGAAATCATTTTCTTAAATGAAGTTCCTTTAAGTAAGGAATTGAAGTGGTAAATAAATATAATTGAATTTAAAAGGGAGTTTATAAATGGGTTTATACTTAAACCGAGTTTGCCAAATTAAGTTATAAAAGGATTTTAAGCAAGTTCGATAAGCTTAAAGTAAAAGTTAGTATTTGAATAAAGTTAAAGACATTGAAATAAAAAAGGGGGTTTAATATTAAACCAGAGTTATATAAATGGGTTTATAAAAAGAGATGGAAATTTAAAGCATAACTTCTAAACTAACGTTACCCAATAACGATATTAGGTGAAGTTGATGAGAATTGGAATAAGAGTTCCTAGAGTGAATGATTGAAAGTTTTAGAAAGGAGTGAATTTGGTAGAGGATCGGGTAATGGGATTTGTAATAAAAATATAGATAATGATACACATAATTTAAAGACGTTAAAGGTTAAAAGTTGTCATTTTATTAATCATTTACTAAATCAATAAATTTAGTAATAATAATATTTTTGGAAAGGGAGGTTTCATAAATAAGAAGGGTTTATAAAACTGTATTGTAAATAAATAGCAAAGTGGTCTTTGTTGGTACTAGAATGAATATGAGTTTTTTTGAATTACAATTCATATCTATCCTAAAATAAGAGGGTTGTTGATCAAGGTCTGGACGGTAATTAAATACCCCAACTTGAACGACTTCAGGATTATCGAATGATGATATTAGTTGTAATAGTGGAGATGTTAGAAGTAATTCATTTCGAGAAATAATAGTGTAACGTTATTTGATGAGTTTGGAAATATATATAACGGAATTCCAAAATAAAAGAAATATAAAAAGGGGCTTGAGAATATGTAATGGTATTTCCAAAATAAAGAAATAAAGGAGATTTGTGAAATTATAGCGATATTTTCAAAATTAGAAATGAGACTTAAAATATGTTTATTCTAAAAGGTAAGTGACAATTATCTTGTGTTATATAATGGAAACAAAGGAGATTTTGTGACGATTATTTTACAATGATAAGTTGAATAGATTTCTCAATTATAAAAATAAGTGATGTTATAGAAAATGTTATGAAATGGTAGTTAACGAGAATTTGGATATGGTTTTAAACTATTTTTTTCAATTATATAAATAAAATGGTTTGAGAATATTTATATATTAAAACTGAGATATTATTTTGGTATTACAAGTGATGTACTATTATAATGGCCAAGTGACGCTATATACTAAACCAATGGATTTATTTATTTTTATGATTGTTTATTTTTGTAGTTAAACAACCGACTATCAAAATCTGACAAACGGTATTGGTACGAAAAGACCGCCATCGAATTTATATTCGAAAACCATTCCGACCAATAAATACGAATACGTTGAAGATGTTGATCGAAATAGAACAACTGAAGACCGTAGATCTTCATAAAACGGAAAAGTTACTTACAATCTCTGGTTGATCCCTAGAGATATACTGTGACTCTGTCGTGGTTGAAATCTACGGATTGCAAGGACCACTCGCTACTGATTTATAGGGTGATTCCTAGGATGTGGTAGAAGGGTACCTTCGGTTCATCCTGCTCCTGGATGACTTATATGGACGATGGGAATGGTGGCCAGATGTTCTAGAAGTCGATTATAACCTCAAGCCTCATCAATCGGGAAATGACAAAGATCGAGCAGGCAGCATGGCTATGTGGTCACACCCATTATGGTGTATAATCATCTATCTAGAGAAATTCATTTTGCTTCTTTAATCTATCGATGTTGTCCCTTTTCGGGAAACGGTGGGTCGCTCCCAACCGTTGGTGATATACATTCGATACACTCAAGCGAAATGAGTGGTCGGTCATGTGTGGGCCGGGTTGCAAGACGCTCTTGTTGAACCCAGTGTATTCGCCTCTAGAGATACACTATCAGCAGGTGGTCCCATACTTTGTCATAGTCGGAATCCAATCTCCAATAAGCGCCCGCGGTTTTGTTTGTATACTATATATGTTGAGTGTGAGATGCAAGCGTTCCGCTGGATTCTATTTATTTGTATTTAGACACTATCATAATATCAGAATAAGATATTGTTTTCAAAATGTTTTGGGTTATCGTAAGGTAAAAACTGTCCTTACTTATGTGCGGATTTGGTCTTATGATTATCTTTTTCTTTCAAAAGGATTTACCTTTAAAATCAAGTTGGATGATATTATTAACTTAGCGAGTTTTTCTCACACTGGTTCACCAGACTGACCCGGTATTTGTAATGCTCAGGTTAGACCAGGTTGTACAGGATCAGGTTATCGGATGCTGTGAAGTCCAAAGATGGGCTGAAGGAGTTCAAGCGTATGATGTTATACCGATATTATTCTGCTGTATGAGGACAAGTTATTATAACTATCCAGATGTGTTGATGTACTCTGATGATTGTAAGTTATTATTTCAAGCTCTAAATAAAGTTTATTGCTATATTATACTTTGTTCCGCTGCGATGTGAGACTCTGATGGTGTTGTATGGTTATTCTTCCTCTTCTATTCTAATATTTCTTTCTTTCTTATCTCACCCTCTAATTTCTTTCTAATAACATTTCGGTGTTTTCGATGCTCGAATGTTCGACATGATGTTTTATATCTATTTTTGAGGTCGAAAATCCCTGTTCGTTACAGTGGTATCAGAGCAATGGTTTAGTAATAACCCTGGCTTTGTTGCGTAACTCGATAGATATAGGGGTTAGTAAAACCCCAGATCCAGATTGAGTGTATAT
The DNA here is from genome assembly GCA_030737875.1 of Allium sativum. Classification (NCBI taxonomy): domain Eukaryota; kingdom Viridiplantae; phylum Streptophyta; class Magnoliopsida; order Asparagales; family Amaryllidaceae; genus Allium; species Allium sativum. The sequence continues at coordinate 1,050,549,863 of CM060913.1, forward strand.
ATACGAGAGCGTATTTGTAAATTTTACATAAACGTTTTGTATTATGTTGATTGATCGATTCAAGTTGAACTGGCAATTGATACAATATTGTTTTGTAAAATGGGTAAATGAAATAATTTTGCCCAAAATATTTTTTTGTATAGAAAAGTAATAATTTTATCAAATTATTGATGTATTGGTATGTTTGACTGATTGGAATATATTCGAATTGGATTATACATTTGAATGATTTAATTAAATCAAAGGGAAATCAAAAGTTGTGAAAGTAAATTTTAAAATGAAATTAAATCAGCCAGAATTTAACAATAAGTTAAATAAAATTTACAAGTTAAAAATGGAATGATTGATTGTGATTGTTTATCTATTGAATAATAAAATGGTCGATAATAAAATTCATCAACAGAAATGAATTGAAAACTAAGAGAAGTAAAATACAGGGTAATGAATTTGAATTAAATATGAAATAAAACCAGATGGTTTAACCATGTATCAGTATTGGCATTGGATATTGAATTAGTACAGGTTGGAAAAGAAAGAGCTGATATTGCTTTGCTTTGGAATTAGAGATTGAGTTACCTGAAAAATAGGTAAACCTTGATAATATTAATTGGAGTGGTCGATTTATACCCCTGAGCTGGATAACCAATTGATTTTTGGTTTTCTTTAGAGAAGTTAAGGCTCAAAGTGCCATTTGTAGTTGTACCGATCGAGCCGTGCAGAGGAAATGCTAGCGAAATTGTCGGAAATTTTAAAGATTTTGAATTTGTTATTCATGTTAATTCAAAAATAATTATCTTAAAATAATTGGGTTCAGAGGATTCTTATTAACTTGTAATTTCGGGGAAGAAATTCTTTAAGGGGGGAAGAATGTAACGACCCGGGTTTTCCAGTTATTTGAATTTGAATATTTAAACTTTTTTTTAATATTATATTAGATATATTAATGGATTATTTATATATATTTCGTTAATTATACGACGATTGAACGTTTATAATTATATTGAATATAAAACGAACTCGAAATGGCGCGGTTGTTCGTAATATTGGGTTTTGAACTTCAATTGGATATATAGAATCCATTTTAAGTCAGAATTCTGTGAAACAAGAAGCGTTAGAGCCATAATGATTATAATTTTCGAACAGAGGAGAAAAATCAAGATTTCAGCTTATATATTGTAAGATATGTCCAATGAAAAATTTAAAATAGTCGCTATGTAAATCGTTTATAAAATGGTAATGTTAATTTACTAATTTAAAGGATTTTCAATAGAATTTAGACATTTAAACACGATATCAAGTTATAAGTCCATATTGGTTTATATATGGTTTTTTTTTTGTATATATATAGTAATGATAAGTTATTTGTTTTTTTATTTAATTTAATTGTTTTACAATTTATTTATATTTTTACGGTATTATATAAGCCGTAGAAACAGTAGTTTTTTTAAATGACCTCCGTTTTCGACAAAACAAATTTTAGTTGAGTAAGCATAATTAATTATTGCTAGATTTTCGATTTGAAGCCAATCAAAGTTGTTTTGTAGGTAGCTAAAATTTAAAGGTGAACCGATGGATAAATTGAGATCTAAATAGCGTTGTTTTTGCAAATGGAGACTGTTTTCAGTGAAATTAGTTTCATTTGGACTGTAACGTCAAATTATACCACGACATCCATTTTCGTAATTTTTGAAGATTGTGTTTTTCAATGCGAATTTAACGGTGAACGTTATATAACGGTACTGATTAAAATGTAAAACCCAACCTATATAAGTGTACCCTAAATTTTCTTAAGCAATAAGATCACGGTAGCCTTTAAACCGCTGAGATATTTTCCATCTAGCTGAAACCTACCCTACACCAAGCCTTCATCAAACTTTGTACAATAACATGTGGAGGCATGTGTTTACTTTTCAACCTCTAATCCAAATCAAATCATGTGTTTTAAAACTCTCTCCATTTTATAAATTTATCGTAAATCCATCATTCTGCAATGTGAAATTTGCCTCTAGTTATTAGATTATTATGATTTTTGTTTAATTGAATGAGATTTATGATGAGCATTCTCTCTCTTGAGCTGATTATGCATTTCTAGTCAATTTTTTCATCACTATTTTAATTTCTATATCCTTTTAATGATAACAAAAAACAGAGAATGGGTTAATATTTTGATTTATGAGTTAATATTTCATAAATATTTTAATACTAAAACTTCATTAAATTTATTCTTTTTACTCATGCACATATCTAGGGGGAGTTTTGTTGTAGGGGAAGCATACACATAGGAGTTGTTTCAATATTCACTGTCAAACAATTTTACTATATTCAAAATCTTATTATATGTTTGTCATCATCAAAAGGTGAAGATTGCTATATATAATAATTCTATTATTTTTGTTTGAAGATAACAAACATATATATATTATTAAAAATGTGTTTTTAATTGTACTATTCTACCACATCATAGACAGAATTAAATATTTATATTTAAATAAAACCTTCTGCATAAGAATTCAAATTTTCAAATGGTATTTTATTGAAATATAATATTTTATTTCTACATTTGAATAGTACAAATTTATAACTCCACTATTTGTACATCTAACTATAATGTTGCACATTCAGTTTTAATTTCATTTGTTACACTACTTCTCACTACAACACTCAGTTACATTCACTCAATTTTACAGTCACTCCTTCATATACATTGTTGTCTCACTACTTTTCTCTCAGTCACTCAGTTATAGATATTCCTACATTCACTGACTCGCACTCTATCTTCACATCGTCGTATGCCAGCTTCAGTCAGTCTAGTCAGCTACTTACCAGCAAAGAAGAAACACACAGTAAACTGGAACAAAATATTTTTAAATTCTAGCAGATATTATTTTATTTTTAAAATTTATGTGCCTAATAATTTTGGTGTGTTTCTCATCATATTTCATGACTTGATTGATTTATATTTCCATCTATCTGTGTCTAAACTGCTTGTGATATTCACAGTGATTCACTATTAATACCAGAAGGTAGATATCGTCTGTAGTGCTCACACACACACACACACACACACACATATATATATATATATATATATATATATATATATATATACATAATGCAGGTGCGCTATACATGTATGCACATACATGTGTATGTATATACACATATTTTCTATGCAGGAGCAATATGGTCATTCATTGTATCAAAAGGGACAAATATATCAGTATGAGGTGTTCAGTGACATATATATATATACACACACACACATTTGTGTATATATACATGAATGTATAAAGTGATATAAAAGGAAAAGCTCAAACATGTGCACAGTTTCAAAAGTACATGGAACTACAACAAGCCAGAAGAACATGGCAGTATATACACAAGTCAGGGAAAGGTTCAACATTGCCAGAGCAAACAAGACACACGCAAGGGAAAATAAAAAGCATGCACAATAGCATGTACATATGTAATACATGGAAATGGCAAAGGGTCCAATACACAATGACATTGTTAACTAATATAAGTCAAAACACGCAGTTACAAATGCCATATAGCCATGCACACAGTACAAATAGGATGGAAAGTTTCTTTTTGGCATAGTGACATATTCAAGATGCTCAAAATCTGGTCAAGCCAATATACATGTAAACAGACTAAAGTAGATGGTCAAATAAATACAACATGTAATATTATATGTTTAAGCCAAAGTGAAACAGCAGCACTGATCTGGTGCATGACAACATCATGGTGAAAACTACATGTATGTTACATAGAGAAGCATATCATAAAGACTGTCAAAGCCATTGAATTCAAGTTCAATAGTATATATGCAACATTCAAATTTATACTGCATATACACAAAACTGCAATGAAGAAATACACAATGAACAGACGTAGTATAGTGAGCAATTAATGGTCGAGCAACGAATTCTTAGTTTTGGACAGTTTAGATCCAAATTAGCATGCATGAAAAATGATGAAAGTTTGTATTTCTGCAAGAGCTAAAACTAGTAACAATTTATACATAACAAAAATGGATTCGCTGATTTGCCTCCAAAAATTAGCAAACACATATTTTAGACAAGAAATGATACAAGTATTTTCCGGAATCAATGATTCAAACTCCGCAAGATTATTTCAAAATAATTCCTGATTTTATCTGAGTTTTTGGAAAACGATTTCTTGTTCCAGATTTGAATGAAGTCAAATTTGGTAAGATTGCAATTCATTGTACAAAATGTTTCCAAAAACTTAAAACACATTTTTGAATTTCCTTTTTTACAAATCAATGTACGGAAAGATTGATTCACATTTTTGAAAAGAGATCCAGAAAATCACTTTGTATCTTTCGAAAGAATATTTTCATGCTTTCCAGAAATAAGAAAACATTTGTAATGCAAATCTATCCAGAAATCACAAAGTTATTTTGCATAAGAGTTCAGGGAAGATTTGGTCAACATTTTTAAAGAATCAATTTTTGGGAGAGTATAATTTTCAAAATACAGTATATATTCCAAAAATTCAAAGCCAATTCAATCCAAGCCAAAGCAACAATCACGTAGAGATTTTTTCCAAAACTCAATTAAGGTCGTGGAACAAAGGGGGAAACAAATCACAACAACATGTTCCAATCAATCAGAGAATTCAAAGCCGAACGAAATCAATTTGAATTATGGAAACAATCACGCAACATTCACACAATAAATCAGAGCAAATCGTTCATGAAATCAGAGAATTATTTAGTGGTTTTCTTAGCCCTATATTAACTATTCATCATCGGCAGATTTTAGTATCGAAAAGAACAAGCATCATTTCAAGAGCAAGAATCAGAATAGAAAATTCCAGGAAGTCAAAATCAATCATCAAGAAAAGCAACAAGGATTCGAGCTTCAAAAAAATTCTAAAACATCCATTTTTTGTAATCACGATTCGATTTGGAGCAAGGAGAAAAACACTAATTTTTTTAGGAGTCGGCCGACATATCTTTCGATTGCCAGAATAAAAGAAACAAATAGAGGACAACTCATTTTTTAATAAAAGCAGTTTTTAGTTTTCTATTTTGTATTGTATTGTTTTCCATTTTCTTTTGTAAATCATCCAACAGCTTTATAGTTTGTCTGTAAAACTTAGGGTTTACTGGTTTTTCTGTAAAACTAGGGTTTACTAGCTATAGGTTTTATAGTTAGGATTTGCGAATTACGGGTTTGTAATGCGGGCAAAATAAGATCTTGGGGATAAAGATCTATCTAGGGTTTTGAGCGTAGGATTAGAACAGGAGCAGGGTTTGACTGTTTACAGGGTTTTGTAAGTGGGATCTCTTTTAATACCTAGTAGTAATCTTGGGAATGCAGAAGTAGGCAGGGTTTCCCGAAGCTGGGTAAAATATGTGTTATTTACTTTCTGCATTTTTTCCCCTGTTATAATCTGTGTTGTGATATTTTTTTAATATCTTGCAAAATCCAATAAACCCTATTCAGCCCCCTCTAGGTTAATCTAGATCCAACAAGAATCTCGTAAGATCAAGGATGTACAGTGCGTGCAGGAAATGTAGCAGCTTTGAGTAGTTTCGTCTCCAGAGCTAACAATAAGTGCATTTCCTTCTTTGAATTAATGAAGCGAGGGAAACGCAACTTCGAGTGGACTTCAGATTGTGTCGAAGCTTTCCAGAATCTATTAAGTCAGCAAGAGAGACCCCCGATTTTGTCCAAGCCTTAGATCATGAGGACTTATTTGTATACATAATGGTATCACTGCATGTTGTCAGTTCAACGCTCGTTTATGAGGAGGATAGGATCCAGAGACCAGTATACTATGTGAGAAAGAAGTTGACGGAGGCGGACTGCAACTATCCAAAGATTGAGAAGCTCGCCTATAGCCTGGTGATTGCCTTGGGAAGCTCTGTCATTATTTCCAGACTCACCCAATCATGATATACACTAACCTGCCAGTACGATAGGTCCTTCAGCGACCTGAGGCATATGGTAGGTTTGTTAAGTGGAATATTGAGCTAAGTCGGTTCGACCTCACCTTCCTTCCAAGAAAGTCGATACAAGGACAAGCATTGGTTGATTTCTTAGACAATTTTAAAATTCCTGAAGAAGATGCCTTGAATAATGACACTAACCCTGTTGAGACTAAGATGGAATCAAGAATTTGGAAGCTGTATATAGATGGTGCTCGTAATGATCAATGTTACGGTGATGGATTTGTCTTGGTAACTCCTGAGGGATGATCGATCTATTATGCCTTATGGCTAAACTTTCCCGTTACTAACAATCATTTCGAGTTTGAAGCCCTGACTGCCAGGTTGAAACTCGCGAAGGAATTGGGAGTAGTTGTGTTGGACATTTTCTTTGACTTTCAAATTATTGTATTTCAATTTTGCAAGGATTATCTGACAAAGGGACCATGGCTAGCCGCTTACTTGGAATGGGTGGAAGAATTACTGGATGGCTTTGAGCACCATAGCATTTTCCACATCCCACGAGAGGAGAATCAGAAAGCGGACTGGTTAGCCAAGATGGCCAGCTCTGAAAACCTAGAAGAAACAGAGATGGTCCCTTTTGAAGTTCTAATGCACCAAGCCTTGATCATATGGAAGTTGATCAGATATTGGCAGTCGAGCCTGAAGAGAGTCATGGATGACCCCTATAAAGAATTTCCTATAACATGTAATACTTCCAGAGAGGAAGAGAGAAAAGCGCACCATTGCTCGCAAAACTTCAAGATATATTATGCAGCATGGTACGCTTTACATAAGTGGATTTTTTGTTCCTTTACTCCGATGCATCGCTAATGACGACATTAAGCATGTATTACTTGAAGTACACAAAGGCGATTGTGGTGATCACACTGGAGGGCAAACCTTAGCAAAGAAGATACTATAGTACGACTATTTTTGGCTTACCATAAACTGATATGCGGCTGATTATTCACGACGCTGCGACAAATGCCAGAGGTTTTCTAGGATCCCCAGGGCTCCGCCTAACCAACTCGCCCAAATGGTGTGTCCTTGGACATTTGCTATATAGGGAGTGGACATCATTGGAAGTCTTTTGATATCCAAGGGCAGAGCGATGTATGCAATCGTGGCAATGGATTACTTTACAAAGTGGGATGGAGCGGAACCATTAACCACCATCACGGCCAAGCAAGTGATCAACTTCATCGGCAGGAACATCATATGTTGATTTGGGCTCCCCAAGACCATCATTACTGATAATGGAACCCAAATCAATAGCCAAAGTTAAAAGATTTATGTTGATAGCATCATATTAAGAAAAAATACACAATAGATGCATATCCACAATCAAATTGGCAAGTAGAGGTCGTAAATAAGATCATCAAGACCATTCTGAAGAAATGACTGGAGCAGGAAAAGGCCAAGTGGGTTGATGAATTACCATTAGCTCTCTGGGCATATCGAATTACCCATAAGTCATCAATTGGCCATACTCCTTTCGCACTCTCGTATGGCTCAAGGCAGTCATCCCTATAGAGCTTACAGTTCGCTCTCACAGAATAACGTATTTTGACCTTTTAACTAATAAGGATCTTCTCTAGAGTTGCTAAATATGATCGATGAGAAGAGAAAGGAGGCGGACTTGCGTGCATCAGAGCATAGACATCAAGTTGCCCGATAATATGACTAGAAAGTACGACCTAGGACCTTCGAGCCTGGCGACCTTGTTTTGAAGCATGTCTTCCCGACCCCCTTCTACATAGTCCGAAGTGGGAAGGACCATACATCATTCATCGTTATCTTGATAATGGAGCTTTCAAGCTAACGACCGTTGATGGTGGTCTTCTTCTGAGAGCATGAAATGTCGAGCATCTACGACACTATTTGATTTAAGCTTTTATTTTATCCTGGATTATGTAATGAGGCACAATTTGTCTGAAGTTAATGTTTATAAATAAAAGCTTTTTCCATGCTCTGTGACTATTGTGTTGATTTGATTAAGCATAATACTTTGATTGGCAAGTGCCAAACATGAACAAACGAAGTGATTATCTCCTAACGATGTTCACTTTCTCGTGATACGGTGAGCCAACCCAATTTTGTAGTTAATCGAATTTGGGCTAACCAAAGTCAAGCTCGACATCGACGCTTGACACAGTGATTCTCACTTTGTAAACCAATGTGAGTAAACGACGCTTAAACAACATATAAAACTCTTTCCTATTTTGATAGGATGAGTATAAAAATAAGGGTGGAACTCGACCATCCCAAGCGGCAACTCCTTCCCTTGACATGGGGATAGAAAGACGATGCTCGAACAAGTGTGACCTGACCACTTGTCCTACTAACTTCTTTCCCTAGAGCTTGGAGCGGAATACTGACCAAATTTGAGTTTGATATCGCCACTCAAATCGGAAAAATCCCACTTTAGGAATTAAAGTGTAGATTGGATGCCAAAGCAAATGACATAACTATTCGCACGATCAAATCTAACTCTTGTGACTCAAGAGTGAGTATAAAATCAAGGTAGGCATGAAATGGTGCACCACGACTTAAGACTGCTATAGCCCAAAACTCTAACCTGGATTCATGACATGAGAGTATAAATGCATTTGGATCGAGTACCCAAAGGACTTGGCTTTTACCCCACAGTAGGCTTGGGGACACAAGCATAGACTTAGTCTAAGATCAACACTGATGTTGGTGTATTGGAATAGAATTATAAATCAACCTCGAATATGCCATGGACTTGGTCTATAATTCAAGGATAATTGGGGTCATATAAACCATACCCTCTAGTTACTTTGCCCATAAGTTAGATATAGGTATAAAAATTAAATCGTAACTACATTAAATGGAAAGCGGAAGATAGAAACAAATCACTTCATTAATTACATATTTGTACAAAACGATATCTACTTTACTAATTTCTTGTTTTATATAGAATGAACCAACATTAGAATTAGGATTTAATGCAATACACAAGTTTGTGACATGTAGTGTTTTTTTGTGTGTGCCCTAAGTGTTTCCCACCAACGGAACGGATCCCGGAGTTTGGCCTGTTGGTGTCATCTTCCCCATCTTGGTGGGTGCGATTACCTCCTCATAATAGGAAAGAAAGAACTAGAGACAATGTCTAGAGAAGAATATGTAGTATATGGCATTGGAAGATCGCCTAAGCCGAATGGAGATATTGATTTTTCTTAGCGAGCAATTGGAAACTTGGTTGGAGGTGGAGTTTTAGGAGAGGATTGCTTCTCCATAGTAGATATATCCCTTGGAGAAAGGTCCTTAGGTGCTTCTTCAACAAGTTTTTCTAAGAGCTCCTCTATAAATACGTTTATGGGAGAGGGACTCTTAAGCGTTTCACTAGTCACTTTTTCGGGGATTTCCCATTTTCCCCTGGTTGAGATTCGTAACTGGAACTTACAAGATCTTTCCTTCCTAGGGCCTTCCTAACTTCAAATGATGTTGTTGCATGCCCCCTGACTAGGGGTATGCCTTTTATCCCCACTGATGCCGGAGGAATCTGAGTTGGGGCATGTATGCAAGAGCACGACCTCCACCAACTCCTATGCTCCTCTATGAATAGAGAAAATGATACCGATGAAGAAACTCATCTACTAGGCAACTCCTAACACTTAGCAAGGTTGGTGAAGCATTTAGTAAAATAGTTAGACGATCCTGGTACACTTGACCTTGCGCCTTCTTCTGATTTGGAACTGACAATGAAAAGAAATATTAGAATTCCTACGACATAAAGCTAAAGAGAAGAAACAGATATTTTGATCTGACTAGACTAAAGCCATCTAGTGCATCTCGCTTGGTGACAAATAGAAAACCAATTGGGCCTTATGTCACCTACATTACTATAGTCCTCAGTGATCATATTCCTCTTTGGCACAGATTCAAAATAAAGGAAGGAGTCACTTGCTGGCGATGCTTAAAGTTGTAGAAAAAGATTATATCCTCATAGGCGGGTTCCACACCTAGGACTTCCTTATATGATATATATATAAAAAGTGTACAAGTATGAGTACGCTATCGGATAGAGCTGCATGGGTGCTATTTTCGCTTGTCTAAGAAAATCAACGACAAAAGGGTGAAACGGAGGAATACTCCCAACTGTGCACATCTGTCGACTTATCGCCATGTACCCTTATGGAGGATTATTAGGTCTATCTACGATACCGGCGACTCGAACGTCATCCCAAGGACTCCCACGTTTTAAGCATAGTCAACGAAGCCTTGATTCATCAGCGGTGGATACACAAGATTCTTTAGACTTTTCCAGAAAAATCGCATCCTAGAATGTGAAGGGAGATCTATTATCTCCCACTCCTCCGTCCTCTTCATCCATAGAAATTCCTTCCTTGGAGGATTCTACTTCTCCATGGATGTCAACTTTGAATTCTGGATCATTGTCATCAAAGCTAGAATCCAATGGAAGAATATCGGGGTAAGTTGCTATCGCTGGAGCTTTTCCTTTTTTAGATTCAGAATATCTCGTAGGATATCTCCTTGACATGCTTATTGTACTACCAAAGAAACGTTGGAGATTGGAATAAAGGAAGTATCAGATGCATATAATCATTTGTTATACGCCACAATGTTGCGAAGAGTTATGTTTTTATGTCCAGAATATCTGAAGTGATATGATATGCTACTTAAGTCCAACTTCTGAAAGGCTCTATCCTAACTGTCTGGGAGAATACGTTCTATGTTGGTTTTGCTTATCTATATAGTGGTTTGGAGTTATTATATTTCTATGCTCGTCGACTTGGATATACATGTGTGTCATGTTGATTGCTTGAAATGTTTAAGCACAAGGTAAAAGCGATTCGGATCGAAGTCTCCGGATCGGAGTAGTTCTGGTCGAAAGAACTTTATGCATGGACGTTTTTCTGCATTGGTTTTGGATTGGAAAACCTTGGTTTGAAGTATTTGGTTCAAATAACCTTATTCAATATAGATCGATAGCAGCTTGTCCAAACGATTCTATCTTCTCCCACCGGTCCTTCTAAACTACCCATACCACTTAGCCACTCAAACTTCAATGAGTCGAAGCCTCTGCCAAATCGAAGCAACCATCGGATCAAGCAAACCATTTGATCCAAAGTTTTCGAACCCGCCCAGTCCATCCCTTTCTCCCCTCCTTCTCTGCTCATTTTCACCAAGCTCCTGCGTCCCACTATAATGGCCTCGAATATCCAACAAACTTCCACATTCATCAACTCCATCCTCCAAGTGCCACCACGACCGTAAAGAGACCACCATAAATGATGATCCTGGCACTTAGAGGAACACCGGCAAGCCTCTAAGCATGATCTAACACTCTCACCATGAATTACAAATAAAATCCAATGCAAGTCAAAATTAATCTTTCAATTTTAAGGATTAAACCGTGAGAGCTTCCAAATAAAGCTACAAAGTACATGAATTGAAGGAATTAAAAAACCCCACCTTTAGATGAAATATGGGATTGGAATAAATTTGGTTAGATTTGGGAATTAGGGTTTCACTAATTCGAAATGGTTTAGCAGTAAAGAAAGCAAAGTGAAAAGGTAAAAAAATGGGTGAATCGAATTTTATAGTGATAAGAAGTGACCGCTCGTATTCCATTGAAAATGGCGTGATAATCAGATCGAATTTAGAATAAGCCCAAAACGGGTGTTTTCGATCCAGGATTAGGTCGTGTATGGCCCAGGTCGAATTAAGTTTGGTTTGAACCCATTTGAACCAAAATAACATTTTCAAGTCGAGATTTCGAACTAGAACGCTATTTCGAACTGAAACTTAATTCATAAAGCAACTCAAGCTCAAACTGAATAGAAATGAAGGGTCGTATCATACCACTTCGAGAACTCAACAATTCTACAATACGATTGATATATATGAAGCAAATGGTCCGACTTGACCAACGATGTGAATTTTGAATGAAGAAGTTGATTGGAAAGGACTTATATATGTATATAGTCATATATGGGAGCCAGTTATTCAACGCGACTCGTAGTTGGTAAATTTAACTTCTTGATTTGACAAAGTGTAAATAATTTACTTATTTTCTGCAATTACTCCTGTCACTGATTCTGACTTGTTGGTTAATGCAATACATAGAACATTAGGCTACTTATAGCAGAAGAACTCAAGTGTCGCGACTTTTCAAAGCGACACAGAAGATCACTAATGAACGCTTTAGGATGAATATCATACCAAGAAGAAGCGGTTCAATGAATTCAAAGTATATCTCATCTGCAATGTGATATACTTTGCGGGGCAAAGTGTTGACCTGTCTTCTGGCAAGGCCATTAAAGATTCAAATGTTCGAGCTAAGACACAAATCTCCAGAGAAATGACAAACCAAAGTTTATCTTTTAGTTCGAACGACTTTCGGGTCAAACGAAGCATAATGAATTTATCTTATATCTGAAGTAGAACACTAAATTATTGGATCGAATAAAAAGACAAGTTGAACGCATGTCCAGATTGAAGCAACTTCAAGTTGAGTAGAATAGATTATAACTTATTTAACATTTGAAGACCTCATATTGAGTAAGGGGCTCATAACGAATTGAAGTTCAGATCGAATGGAATAGATGGCAACATGAGCGAATTAGAACAAAACCTATATCTCACAGAAGCGGATAGCTCCGGGTTGAACTAGATATTGGTCGAACAATTCGAACCACTTCTGTTCGATCCGAATGAAGCAGTTGTATGGGAAGCACACCACTCATGCATGTTCTCATCTATCCCTTATTCAAATGGGGCTTCTGCCACGTGGCCACGACCCGGCTCAACAGCTGTTTGGCATTGCTCCACTGACTCCCCCAGTTCGAGTGCAACATCATCATAACTGTTCCCGCCTACTTTCAAAATCCTACACCTATAAATACATGATCTAGAGGCCACATCAAGGATTTTGGACACATGAGAGTTTGATACACCTTATTCAGAACACCATTCCCATTTGATCTGAGCCCAGTGTCTACATATTTGAGTGATTTTCAATATTTTCAAGAGGATTTTGATTATGTATCGAGTATTTGAGAATTTCAAGCATTGTAATTGTAATTTCTTACTGAATAGAGAAATTATAAAGTAGACGCAGGCTCGTTAACGTTGAACCACAATAAATCTTGTTTGTTTGCAATTTTCCTCATTTTAATTTTAGTTTTCTTTGTTTACTTCTCCTGAAAATCTTTACTTTGGTTGTTTGTTCCATTTTTTGGTCAAACATTGGGCAAACCGTTTTGTCAATTAAGCTTTTTATTATGTCTACATACCTCAAATAATTCTATATACATGCACTTAATTCCCCAAATAAACTAAAAAATTGTGACTTACTTATTAAAATGAAATTATCAAGATACCATCAAATAAAGGTATTATATTCAGCAATTTATTCTAGAATTTAAATAAGGATTTATTGATTTGATAATTATTACAATTATTCAAATAATTATTTTGAATGATATTTATTCATTTAAAAATGTTACATTGTGATAACAAATCATTATAAGAATTTATATAAAGGAATATACTTAATCTCAAAATATAAAGAAAACCGACATCGCTTTTGTTTGTATTATCCCAAAATTTGAGAGTAAATGTTTAATATTATTCAGTATAGTATTAATATTTAAATAATCATGTTTTAATTATTTAAAAATAATAATAAATTTATTTTTAAATTTTGTTTAACTAAATAAATAATCTGACTAAAAATTGAAATTATGACTAAAAAGCGGATTTCGAAAAATCAAAGGTCTGACGAATGTAATTTGTACAACATTATAGACCATATATGACACTTATATACATGAATATGTGTATGCATATATGTCTTTATATAGCTAGAGATTAACAAAAAGTAAGTATGGTTTAGAAAAAGTAAATAAGAGTTTTACTTTTAGCTAAAAACAAAATAGCACATCATTTTACACAGCCATACTTTTTACGCAAATGTGCTCTTACACAACCGTGCCTCTTACATGCAAGAAAAAGTGATAAAGGGTGTATATGGTTCGATCTAACCTTGCAGAGGGCATTTTAAGGGTGTTTTTATACTTTTTCATTCATTAAACTATTATGTCTTATCTCATATAAATATCTTGCACATAAAATTTATCTTCTTCTTCCTCCTCCTAAAGAAACATTAATAGCTTCAAAATACTATTAAATTAGTAAGAAGAAATATAAATAATTACAAGAATAGAAGGAGAAATTAATATTAGCAAACATCTCAAAGCTATCATAAAACTATAATTTTTCTACCTCTACTAATATTCACCACTTCATATGTCTTTAAGATGTCGAGTGTCCTTCACCCTGCTAAGCTCGAGAGCAAAAAGGAGGGGCACAAGGAGTTTGAGAACTTTGGGAAAGGAATATACAAGTTCAAGAAGCTTTCTTTAGATCGTAGTAGAGCAACTGCAAATTCCAGAAATAAATATAACCGATGAAGGTGAGAAACTCTACTTTAAAAATAACATAATAATTCACATGCTAAACAGAGTTATAATGATGTGTATATTTGTCATGTTGTTTGTTTATCATGTTTCATTAATATTATGATTCTTGAATAGATGATTTAACAAGACACGCTAAATATACATCAATAAGCGTAAAGTAAGTCAGTTTTCTTTCATGAATGAAAATAGTGTAAATGGAAAACTTAAACCTCTTAACATTAGTTTAGAATTTTCTTTAGAAATAATTTATGAGTACTTAAAAGTGTTCACATTAAGTTTGAAAAATATGTAATTTAAATAAATTTTGGTGCTTAGAGTAACAGCCTTTCACGATTACGTGGCTTGAAAAGTTAAAACGTTTCGTACAACAAAATTTAATTCAAAAAAATAAGACCTTTTTTGAACTAATATAACCATAGCTTTCCAATGAATTAAAAAGATCCAAATTTTATCAAGTAGATTTTGGAATATGAGCAAAAGAAGTTCTTGAAATCATCGCGTTTTTGCATTTCGAAACCCTAAAAATGCACTTCTTTAAAATTGTGAGCTTATTCTTTTACAAATATGAAATAAATCATATAAATATTTAAAGGTGTATATGGTAGAATCATTTGGATCAATAAAGCTAAAATAACACTTTTTGCAACACTTTTCAATAAAGATTGAAATATGAGCTTAAACTGAACAACTCTTCTGCAAGCAACTTATGAATGTCTTCCAGTGATTAATTAGGAATTTTTAAGGTCATTCCAATGGTCTAGAACTTACTTAAAAATATTTTAATAATCGATTTGAATTAAAGCTATCATGACTTATTGCTTTAATCTTAGCTCTAATAAGTCGACGAGTGTTGACCAGCCTTTTGGCAAGGCCATTAGGATTCATATTTATCATGGACACCGGCACAAAAACCAAGAAAACTCGTGTGATCCCGACCACGGAACTGGCCCATCCAGGGACGAGTTGACCGACACCTAAGTCATAGGCCAGACACAAGGATCCAATGTATGAACCAATTGGAACCCGTGATTTTCGGACTGACTGGGTCAAATTCATTCCAATGTTGTGATAAATATATTCCTGGAGAGTCGGTCTCGCTCCTGTTTGAACATAACTAATCATCCCTTTATGATGAGGTCAGATACCACGTATCATCGCGGATTCAAATAACGTCGTTATCCACGAAAAGAACTCAATTTCAGGATCTCCTAAAGTCTAGGATCAAAGGACGCATGTCTCATCCAATTTGAATATTATAGCACCTATAAGTAAATCTTCTAGATTAAGAAGAAGGATCTTTTGGAAAATTTATGATTATATCACCGTTGTACCTATTTGATTGTAATAGATCATTTAATTTAAGAAGAAGAATAAAGTGGACATAGGCTCGTTAGTGTCAAACCACAATAAACCTATGTGTGATCATTTTCTTCTGCATTTTTCATTTTTATTTTTCTTCAATTAATTTCTAAAAATTCGTCTCTTGGGTGTTATGTCAGTTTTTGGTGTCAACACCTTGGTGCTTTCATTGAGAACTTGATATTCTCATCATTTGAAGGATTTTGCTCTACTTTTGGATCACCAAGTGCGAGATGAGATCCTACAACTTTTCAGATTTCCCTAAATCATGGTTGCTAAAACCTCAACATATGCTACTGGGAAGCATCCTCTGGTTACAACGTCAACAGATGCAGCTAGAGGGTCGACTGTTCCTAAACCAATTCGGATCATCCTATTCTGCCATCTTCAGTTCAGCCCTTCACAGCATATCCAGCTTCCATCTCGGCTTTCGCCACCCGTGATGAGTTCATGACTATAATAAATCAACTCTGGGAAACCATGGAGGCCTTAAATGCTCATGCTCAGGAGAATGCTACAATGAGGCGGGAAATGAACCGAACGTTGAGGTAATTGGAAGAATTTAGAAGTCATCCAGCTCCCCTTCGTCGATTAGACCGAAACTCAGAGAGCTCATCATTATCCATAGGGAATGGAGAACGAAATCAGCCGTGACGTCCGCTGGAAAGGCCAGAAAATGTGTGGCAGTTTCATTTAGAAGGGCGTTCGGACCAGCAAGGAACAGTGGATCAAACTCAGGTCGATTTGACCGGTGTGGAGGTTAATCAAAATCATCACTCAACAAGACCGGAGTTCCTCTCTCTTGGCTCGCCAAAACAACGCTCAAACAACCCAAGATCCTGTCCTTCCTCCTCGACATCTTGTGATTGGCCGAGATGCCCAGGGAAGAGGATGAACTATCCAGGCAGTGACTCATGCGACGTTGCCTGGACGAGGGGCACGGAGGGGCCGGTCAGTTGAAGAAGCTGATCGATGCATGATTATCCCTCCAGATTTGACTGCCATGGTACGACAGATCATGAATGACAACAAAGGGTACAAAAATGAAAACTAGGGGATCGACCGAAGACATATGCCATTTACAGATGACATTCTACAGGCCGAATTCCCCAGAAGATTTAATATTCCTTAGATGAACCATTACGATGGAACCACTGACCCGTAACACCATTTGATGAGGTATCCATGGCATATGGAAGTGACAGTAGCTCCGGACACCATCAAATGTAAAGCCTTCTCGATCTTTTTGAGTGGAGTAGCGCTCATGTGGTTCACTCGTTTCCCCCAAGGTCAGTCCCAAGCTTCAATGACTTGAGCGAGAAATTCCTGAACCAATTCCGTCTCCACGCCTATAAGTCGAAGCATGTCATGGCTCTTTCCGCAGACAAGCAGTGAAGAGGCGAATCTCTGAGGAACTACCTTAATAGATTCAACCGAGCTGCCACCGAAGTAAGCAATCCTAATCACGAGACAGTTTTGATGGCTATGGTAGACGACATTGACAAAAGGACACAATTCAGGAAATATCTAATTAGAAAGCCGCCCACGACTATTTAGATGTTCTATGAGAAGGCCAATATTCATTGCAGCAGGAAGATGCACAATTGGATGAAGAAGATGGACCAAAATATATATCCGCAAAGCCCATTCAGAGAAATATAGCAATCAAGCAGTCTGGAGATAATTTTTGGAAGGTGGAAGTGGACGTTGGAAATCGCAATAAGCGAGATGGCAATGGATCTAAGGGAGCCAATGGAAACCCGGGACAAAGAGGGAATCCCAAAAAGAGATCTCGATTCCAAGTCTTTGAAACTTATACGACATTGAATGACACGCTGAAAAACATTTATCTCAATACGTGTAGCAAGTGCAATGCAAGAAGTCGCCCTTGCGTGCACCTACCGGGATAGAACGGGACGACTAGGATGTTTTTTCTATTCCATGAGATAGATGGGCACATGACTAATGAGTATCACCGCCTTTAAGATATTGTCGAGAAGTTAATTCGAGAAGGAAAGCGCGATGAGTACAAAGTGGTCCCGAGAGAGAGGGGCAAGGGACTTCGACACCTAAGCAAAGTCAGGCGACGCCTAGAGCCACAACCCAAGAAAAGGGAAATGGGATAGTGATCAACACTATCGTTGGAGGACCTCACCCCATATGGCATAGCGTTCGTACTATGGAACGCTATGTAAACTCCACGAAGCATCTCAATGTGGTGGAAACCAGCAACCCAGAAGCTGCAAGTCCTATAAAGCAAAGAAGAATGATGAATGATGATATCGTTTTCCATGAGCAAGAGTCGATTGGTATGGAAGCCCCAACCATCGACCCATTAGTAACAACGATCATCATAGGCCCCGCTACAGTACAAAAGATTTTGATTGATAATCGAAGTTCGGTAAATATATCGTTCAAACAAGCTTATGATCGGATGAAGTTGGAATTGAAAGGCTTGGAACCATGCACTGTCCAGATACATGGTTTCAACGGATCATCCACCGAGCTAATCGGCCTGATCAAACTATCGATAGAACTGGGAGATGGATAATGTAAGAGAGTATAAATCCTTCCTTTTTTTCTAATGAATATAAACTCCCAATATAATGCATTCTTAGGGCGACCGACCCACGCTAAGTTTAGAGCCTGCATCGCTCCTTGGTGCCTGCTTTTGAAATTTTTGACCGACGAAGGAATCATGACAATATGAGGAGATCAAGTAACCGAGAAAGCTTCCTACTTGGCTGAGTGGAAGGAGCTACAAAACAAAAGTAGCAAGGAATCAGAAGATACCCCTCCTCCTGCGAAGGGGAAGGAAGCATAACAACTACAGAAAACATCCCGGCCAAGACCGTTCATCTGCCAACTCGAGGAAATCGATCCAAGGGAGGACAAAGAACCGGGATATAGGATGGCAGCCCTGAATGAAACTACCATAGAGATTCTGATTGATGACAATGATTCGACCAGGGCCTTGAAGATCAGATCTCATCTCGGCCCCCTCCGGACGAGGGAGTTGACTGCATTTCTCCGTGCAAACCTTGATGTGTTTGCATGGACCCATTCTGACATGTTTGGGATTTCACCCTCCATCATAACTCACTCTCTCGGTATCGATCCAAAATACACCCGTATAAAGTAGAAGAGGCAGATGATCAGCCCAGAGAGGTCCACAACCCTAAAGGAAGAAATTGGAAAGCTACAAGCCAATGGATTTATTCGAGATGCAACTTATCCCGATTGGATAGCCAACCCTGTGCTTGTGAAGAAGGCTAACGGGAAGTGGAGAACTTGCATCGACTTCTCCGATTTAAATAAGGCCTGCCCTAAGGAAAGTTTCCAATTGTCCAGGATTGATCAATTGGTCGACTCAACTACGGGGCATGAACTCCTTTCATTTATGGACGTTTACCCCAAGTACAATCAAATTGCAATGCATGCTCCAAACCAAGAACATACCAATTTCATAACTGATCTCGGATTTTACTATTATGTAGTTATGCCTTTCGGCGTGAAGAACGCAGAAGCCACATATCACCGTTTGGTTAACCAAATGTTTCACGATTAGATAGGGGGAACGATGGAGGTATATGTAGATAATATATTGGTAAAGTCAAGACAGTCATCCAATCATGTTAGAGATTTATCAGAAATGTTTGACATCCTCCAAAGGTATGGTATGAAGCTTAACTCCATGAAATGTTCATTTGGAGTAGCATTGGGAAAGATTTTGGGATTCATAGTAAGTTCCCGAGGGAATGAGATCAATTTCGATCAGATCCTAGCTATCAAGGGAATCCAGAAACCGAGAAGAATTAAAGATGTGCAGAGTTTGACGGGAAAGATGGCTGCCATGGGTCGATTTATATCTAAAGAAACTGATAAATGCTTGCCTTTCTTTGAAATGACCAAGAGAGGAAAAAGAAACCTCGCTTGGACACCTGACTGTGTCGAAGCCTTTCAAAGCTTAATCGACCACCTGGAGAAACCACCAATATTGTCCAAACCAGTCGGCCATGAAGATCTAATCATGTATTTGGCAGTATTCGTGCATGCCATCAGTTCCGTCTTAATCTGTGAAGAAGACCGGGTACAACAGCCAGTTTATTATGTGAGCAAGAAATTGACAAGGGCTGAACGCAACTATTCGAGGCTAGAAAAGCTCGCCTATAGCCTGCTGATTGAGTCATGGAAACTCTGACATTACTTCCAGGATCACCCTATCAAAGTATTCACCTACCAACCCCTTCTGCAAGTTTTGCAATGACCTAAGGCAAGCGGAAGGCTGCTCAAATGGAACATCAACCTAACTTTTGTCCTATGGAAATCTATCCGGGGGCAAGCACTAGCCGATTTCATAGCAAAAATTACCACTCTGGAGCATGATAGCTTGGAAGATAGTACAAGACCTCCGAATACCGAGTTGAGCCCGTAACGATCGTCGTTCCAGTGTTAGCATAGTATTATTATCTCCTGAAGGTCGGTCGATCTATTATTTCCTGAGATTGTATTTCTGGGCTACGAACAATGAGTCCGAGTATAAAGCCTTAATTTCCAGGCTCAAATTCGAGAGGGATTTGAGACTAACATCGCTTGATATTTTCTATGATTCACAACTTATTGTGTTTCAGGTTCGGAGAGAATATTAGACTAAAGGTGTCCGACATGCCTCCTATCTTAAGCAGGTCGAGAGATTGCTGGAAAGCTTTGATCAATACAACATTTCCCACATTCCAAGGGAAGAAAATCAGAAGGAAGATAGATTTGCAAAACTAGCTAATTCTGACAAACCGAGTGAAGTAGAATTGGTTCCTCTATAGACTTTGAGCATTCCGAGCATCGACCAGATGGAGATCGACCAAACAAAAGCCGAACCTGAAAAAGAATCCCGGATGACTCCCATCAAGAATTTTCTCCTACATGGCATTCCTCGAAAGAAGAAATGAGAGACGAGCCCTTGTGCGACAAGCCTCCAGATACATCATTCAGGAGGACCAACTTTATTGAAGGGGTTTTTCCGTTTTGATGTGTGGCTAATGATGATATTAAAAGAGTATTGAGGGAAGTACATGAGGGAGAATGCGACATGCACAAAGGGGGAAAACCCTAGCTAAGAAAGTGTTGCGATATGGATACTTCTGGCCAACTATCAGCAAGGATCCAACTAATTATTCCAGATGATGTGATAAGTGTCAGAGGTTTGCACACATTCTATGTGCTCTGCCAACAGAACTCACTCAGATGGTCAATCCATGGTCGTTCGCTGTTTGGGGAATAGACATTATTGGGAGTCTGCCAATTTCGAAAAGGGGTGCAAAATATGCGATCATAGCAGTGGACTACTTCACAAAATGGGCATAGGCAGAACACATGACCACAATCATGACGAAGCGAGTCATTAACTTTATTATCAGGAATATCATCTGTCAATTTGGTTTACCATGAACTATCATAACTGAAAATGGCACTCAGTTTGAAAGCTCAGAATTCAGAGACTTTTGTGAACAATATCACATCGAAAAAAAATACACAGCAGTTGCACATTCACCATACAATGGACAAGTTGAAGCTATCAACAAAATCATAAAATCTTTCTTGAAGAAACGATTAGAACATGCCAAAGGCAAATGGGTCGATGAGCTGCCTTTAGTACTTTGGGTGAATCAAATCACCCATAAGACTACCATTGGTCATACTCCTTTCGCATTATCTTAGGGATCAGAAGTTGTCATCCTCATTGAGCTAGAAGTTCCTTCTTAAAGTACAACATACTACGATCCGTAATCCAATAAAGTCCTTCTCTTACAATCATTAGACATGGTTGATGAAAAAAGAGAAGAAGTCAACCTTCGTGCCGAGGCTCATCAGTGGAGGGTCGCCCAATTTTACAACAAGAAAGTCCAACAATAGACTTTCGATATTGGCGATCTGGTCTTAAAACGGGTCTTTTCGACTCCCGTACATATAGGCCCCAAGTGGTAAGTGCCCTATATCATCCAACGAAAGCTTGATAATGGAACCTTCAGGCTAATAACCGTTGATGGCAAACTCTTTCAGAGAGCATGGAATGCGGAGCATTTACGACCTTATCTTTCTTAGAAATTTTTAGTTTTCTCATTATTGTATGCATTGTGATAAGGTGTGCCTTTACACCTGTGATAGTTTATGAATAAACGCTTATTTCTTGCTCTAAATTATTATTAACAGCTAAATGTTGTGATTCGACCGACATTAAGTCAAACGCTAACACCCTAGCCAATCGATTCATGTCGTAACGAGTCGATCTTGTACGAGAGCCAGTAAGGAATCTAGGAAGACTAACCCTGAGATTGACATTGACGCTCGAATCTTTGGGTCCATTTTTGTTGACCAAAAGTAAGGACGACAACGATACAAAAAGCACTACTGTCTGTTTAGAACAACTCTGACTCTCTTGACTAGAGAAGGAGTATAACACTAGTACAAAACAGGCTTGTTGCTTCGCCTCATTTGCATCGGTTGTTAATACAACTGAAGCAATTGACACTATATGCTTCGGTTGTTAATACAACTGAGGCAAATGCATTGAAGCAAATGATGTGATTTCTAATTGCTTCACTGCAATTTCTTCAGTTGTACTCACAACCGAAGCATGTAGTGTCAATTCGGTTGTATTAACAACTGATGCAGATGAGACGATGCAATTTATGCAAATTTGCTTCAGTTCCTCTTACAACCGAAGAAATCAGTGTTACTTGGATCGGCTTTATAAGAACTGAAGCACCTGTGGGGAAGCAAATATTCTTATTTACATCGGTTTCATTGGAGCCGAAGCAAATGCATAGAAGCAACTGTAAATCAATAAAAATGTGCATATTAATAATTATAAACAATAGCTTACATATGTTAGTATTTATAATTTATTAAAATTTAATTATTATGAATAAATACTTTACATCTACTAATTAATTATTATAAATAATCAATAATTATTTTTACATAGTAATAATTAGTAAATTATAGTTGCAATTTAATAATTACAATTAACAATTAACTAGTAAATCTATAATTAATATTAAATAATTATTAATTAATTATTAATATTTAATTAGCAATGTTTAACAGTTAAATTTTTAATATTATTATAAATAATTTTTAATTACTCATTATTACAAATAACCAATAATTATTTTCAATATTTAATCATTTTTATAATTAATTAATTAATTAGCAAATTATATAGTTAATATTTATTAATTACAATTAATAATTAATAAGTATATTAATAATTGATATTCAATAAATAAATAATTTTTAACTAACAATTACCATTAAGTAGTACTTAATTATTAATAATTATTTAATAATCAAGACTAATATTTGATAATTAATAATAAAGTTTAATACCAATAATTATTTTTATGTTTAATAACTCATTATAGTTACTTGCTAATAATTAGTAAATTATTGTTAAGTTTATTAATTAAATTTAAGAATTTATAAATAACTCAATGATTGATATTAAATAATAAATAATTAATAATCTATATTGAATAAAAATTGTTTAACGACTAATATTTAATTAATAAGTAATATTTGATAATTAAGGAGTAATTCTACGTATTACAAATAAAATTTGAACATATTAATCAATTATTACTTTTATTTGATAATTGATAATTAAAAATCGCCTTGCAAAAAAATAATTTAAAATCAATTTTAATACCTATATAGTGATACTTAATACAATAATTAAATATAGATAATTATTAGTCAATAATTATTATTAAAAAAATTAAAAATTTATAATTTATAATTAGTTGCACTTATTAATTCATAATTTATAATGATTATTAATTTATAATTCATAATTAGTACTTATTAATTACATTTAATAATAGATAAATAATTTATGATCAATATTTAATTATTATTATCATTTATAATTTAATATTTAATTAATATGTAATGTTTAGTAATTAAGTAGTAATATTGAATAATTGATTTTTAATAACTATCAATTAGTTATTACTATTAAACAACTAACTATTAGTAATTAAATAGGCTAATACAATTATTTGAGATATTTATTACTATTAAACAATTAAATATTTGAAAAAAAAATTGATGATGACTGCAACATCATCTGTATTCGTTTTCAAGTTTATAAGTAAGAGTTTACTACCATATGTAATTGGTATGTTATTTGAATTAAAATGAAATTTTGTTTGAATGATTGAAATAATTGTTCAGAATATCAAAATACATCTATATTAAGACAGTCAATATTTGTTTGCGCGACATGTTTAATTGATCATTCGGATAATTTTTTGATTTTTACACAAACTCTGGATCAATTTTTTCTTCATAATTTAATTCAACAATTCATCCTCACCTATTAAAATAAAACAATGCATCCATGTAACATTCACGCTGGAAAGCGACTTTTGTTCTGAATATCAGAACACGGCTCTGCTTGTAACAAAACATAATTTAATTTGGTCCTATTGTGAAAACCCGTAACTTCCCCTTTGAGGAAAGCGCGGATAGTTCGAGAACAAGCCACAAAATAGAATGCAGACGGAAGAACATTTCATAGTATATTACAACAATGCACCAGATTACAAGAATATACAGAGTATAAATGAATATTACACAGAAATATCAGAGATTTAAATTACATTTAAATACATCGCAGCGGAAAATAATACAATACACAACTAGAAGAGATATACGGATACAAAGCTTTCCGGATATCATTCCAGCTGTAAACCAGGATCCTGTGAATATAAATCTGCAAAACCAAAACTACTAGCTGCCCGTGTGGAAAATACGGGCACCCAGAGTTTAGGTTAAAACAATAAACTCCAGGTCAGTCATGTGACTGATGTGAGAACTAAAACAGTTATTTATCTTTATTTTCAAAGTAAGGTAAATCAAGGGACCACGCCGTATAACACGGAACGGGTTTCCTCCCAAGAACACCAGTGCATAAAACAACAACGCAATGCTAAATAAAGAAAAATAAAGCTATTATAAGACCCAGGTCCCATCACACAATGCAACGCAAGCCGGAGGATAGGGTTTTTACCTTATAATAGCCAAGAATGCTTGATACGTTTAAAACAAATCTTTTGATACTATTATAAGTGCATATTGTATAAAATATCTTCAAATCATAAGTATCAATCATAGACGGCATAAGCGCCCCAGCCCACTATGTCGCCATACTAGGCTCTACAAATAAAACCGAAATACACGTATTGGAAATTGGATTTCCATCATGGTGGCTCCTGATTCGAAAGATCGATCGCGTAATGCAATTCACCACGGCTTACGTCCCAACAAGAGAAAACACCGTCTGCATATCCACACATTTGGGACCAGAGTATCACCGCGGCTTACGTCCCAGTGAGAGAAAACACCGCTTACTCTATATATCCCTGAGCACTAAGCTCATCTCAATCGACCGAATCCACGACACCACTAAGGTGCCCATCCACTAAAAAGCATACTGATCAAACCACCAATTTACCACCATACCGGGGTGTGAGGCTCGCGAATCAACGCTATACACAAAGCCATGCTATATTAAAGCTGCGCTTTGATCATCATCCACCAAACTTTGCTTTTCAACAAAAGTATGGATCACTGCATCTCAGCATGCCACACTATCAATCCATATCGTACCACTGATTTCTGCCAATATATAACCTCTGAGCTCGTATGTCTCAGAGAAGGGCGTTAAGCAAGAGAATAAATTCTCCGCCGCCAACAGATATATATTTAGCAGAGATCAACGAATACAATATAAAGGAATACAATGTCAGACACACCATCCATTTACCAGTCCGTTCTAGGTCTGAACGAAACCGGAGGCACTTTCCTCGCATATCCATCCATCTCCAAGTACGTCTGGACGACCACCAACTGATTCCCTCATCTTGGGTGTACAGCCCAATCAAGATCATCAGTAATCACCCAAACGATGTGAAGACTTCCGGTCTTTGACCACCGTCTTCATCTTCGACATATCGTCGAATCGGTTATTCAGAATGGGTATAAACCCAGCCTTTCCGAACAACCCACGTATATTAAAAACGAATGTTACACAAACACAACATACGCCTCATTCCAATTCATTAGTTACTAACCGTAAATCAGTAAGAGAGCAATTCCCCAAATATTAACCCCGAAGGCCGAAACCAACATCAGATCAATATCCAGGAAACCATTCTTCTTAACTAACCTTCAGTTAGTTTCTAAATTTCAATTCTTAGGGAAAGGTTCCCATTAATTTTATCCAAGATAAATTCTTTAAAATTTATCCTTTAATCTTCCTTTGGATGTCATTTCAAACCAAATTATGGTTTTCCAAACTAGTCGGGATTAGCGAACCATATCGAAGTAATTATTTAATTTATTTCCCAATCCCAACCTATTCATCCCATGAAGCAG
The DNA here is from genome assembly GCA_030737875.1 of Allium sativum. Lineage (NCBI taxonomy): Eukaryota > Viridiplantae > Streptophyta > Magnoliopsida > Asparagales > Amaryllidaceae > Allium > Allium sativum. The sequence continues at coordinate 1,050,576,095 of CM060913.1, forward strand.
AACTGGTAATACTCCATATTAAACACCACAGTGTTATCGGTAAAATTAATTACCATTTCACGTTCAAATCTGATTAAAGATTTAACTATCGCTTTGGAGCAAAACTGGTGATACTCCATTCTCGCTCATTTTCTAAAGTTGATAATTTAAATTATCAATCCACATTTCAATTTAATTGAAGATTCATTAAAACTCTTTTTACTGGGTTAAAGAACTAGTGTCATTTAAAACACAGTTCACGATAAACCCAAATCGCATTCTATTTATTATCGGGTTAAGGAACTAGTGTTATTTAAAACACAGTTCACGATAAACCCATGAATCAATTCTATTTAAACCCATTTCAAATCCAATTTATTTATTTAAAAATAAATGGGTTTTAATTTCAGTTCAAAACTAGTTCATTTCGATAAAAATCTATTTTTATCTTTTCAAATATGGAGTTTTTCATCCCAATTTTTCCTAAATCATTTCTTATGATTTTACATTAATTATTACTATTTTTAATAATTTTATCAAGGCCCGTACAGTCGATTTCCATCAACGGCCATCGAACTGCACTTACAACGACCTTTTCCAAATTTGATTTGGGCGTATCTCCAAATCCAACCGTTAGATTTCAAATTTCTAATATTCGTTAGAAAGCTCTTTTAGATACGAACCCAACGGTTCTGGTTTTAGGAGAATCCGACGGTCGGATCTCCCGTAATGTCCGTTCGAAATCAATAGTCGAAATTCGCGAACTGCCGCGGCGCGGCGCGTTCTATTCAGGCCATTATATTATATATATATAATATATATAATATATATTTCGTCGATTTCTATTTATAACGAATTTTATAAATAGTTTTGAATTCGTTTCAAAAACAATTTCAACTTCCATTTCAATTCAAATCAAAATCGAATTTTTTCTTATAAATTCGTTTTAAAATTCATTGCTATTCAATTCAAATTTCAATTCATTTTGAATTCATTTCAATTCGTTTTCAATTCAATTCAATTCGAATTCGTTTTCAATTCAATTCGAATTCATTTTCAATTCAAATTGGTTTTTCTATTCGATTCAATTCAAATTGGTTTTCTATTCGATTCAATTCAAATTGGTTTTCTATTCAATTCAATTCAAATTGGTTTTCTATTCGATTCAATTCAAATTGGTTTTCTATTCGATTTAATTCAAATTGGTTTTCTATTCGATTCAATTCAAATTGGTTTTTCTATTCGATTCAATTCAAATTGGTTTTCTATTCGATTCAATTCAAATTGGTTTTTCTATTCGATTCAATTCAAATTGGTTTTCTATTCGATTCAATTCAAATTTCATTTCAAAATATTCAATTCAATTCAAATTTCATTTCAAAATATTCAATTCAATTTAAATTTCATTTCAAAATATTCGATTTCGAAATCACTTTTCAATATTCATTTTAAAATGAATAAAATCGATATAAATATCGTTCACGTCAAAATGGCGTCAATCTAATCAACACGGCTTCATATATTTCTATTTTCAAATATTCTATTTCAAATATTTCTTTTTCAAATATTTCCTTTTCAAATATTTCTATTTCAAATATTTCTATTATTAAAATATTTCGTTCAACACATGACTAATCTCAACGGATGAGTACTGTCAACACATGAACCTTTATTTTATATTATTCTTTATTTTCTAAATTGGAAGGAGGCCCAATCAATCACCATATAATGTTAATTATATGGATTTTCATACATCACACGTATATAATAGCATTGAAAAATAATCAACCATCAACCAAAGTGCACTACACTGTATAAGCATCAAATATAGATATCTAACGCTTATAACAACCTGTCAATCAATCGATCGACATATTTAATCAATCAGGATGAGTGAACTTCAAATTTCATCCCAACACCCGTGTGGGGTTTCAAACAATCAAACACAGATTTTAGATGTGCAGTTGGGCGATGTGTAAAATTTATCGACCCAATCAATGTCCTTCAAATAGGTGTACATAAACAAACCGTCTGGTTTGCAAATGAATATTTTATTTTATTCACTTCCACGTTAAAAATTATATTTTTAACGATCAAAATATTTTATTCAAACTATGAATATTCTATTCGGTTCATTTATTCAATAAAATGATATTTTTATTTTTCTAACATATTTTAGAAAATTTCGGCGGCATAACGGCACGATACTAGAAACGGGACGAGGCCTAGCCTTATCCCCGGTCTAGTGAAGGCCCACGCCATTCACACATCAATCAAATCCATTCATTTCACCAAAAAATTCAATTCAAACCAAATAAACTAACTAACTACACATCCAAACAATTTAACAAACAAGCCATCCATGGTCTGTGGATGACGGGTGTCGAGTGCTACTAAGCACCGTCTGCATCCTAATATATATATATATATATATATATATATATATATATATATATATATATAACTAGAAAAAGGAAATTTGAGTGAGAATTTCTCACCGATAGCTATCCAACCATCTCGACTCTTCTTTTAGAGAAATCTTCATCGTTCTCGTCTTTGTCACTTTTGTTGCCCGTATTCACTACATATATAAAAATCGAATTTTTACTCCGCTATTCAATATATAAGAATCGAATTTTTACTTTGCTATTCAATATATAAGAATCAAATTTTTACTTCGATATTCAATATATAAAAATCGAATTTTTACTTCGCTATTCAATATATAAAAATCGAATTTTTACTTCGCTATTCAATATATAAAAATTGAATTTTTACTTTGCTATTCAATATATAAAAATCGAATTTTTACTTTGCTATTCAATATATAAAAATCGAATTTTTACTTTGTTATTCAATATATAAAAATCGAATTTTTACTTTGCTATTCAATATATAAAAATCGAATTTTTACTTTGCTATTCAATATATAAAAATCGAATTTTTACTTTGCTATTCAATATATAAAAATCGAATTTTTACTTTGCTATTCAATATATAAAAATCATCTTTTTAATCTGCTATTCTTATTTTAAAAACAATGTTAATTTTTAATTTTTTTATTGTTCTATATATTTTTAAAAACCATATTTTTATTCTTGCTATAAATATTATAAAAATTTGATTTTTCTTCTTAAATGTTTTCATTTCTAAAATCGCGTTTTAAAACCCATGCTATTCATAAAAAAATATTTTTAAACAATGCTAGTCATTTTTCTTTTTGCTTCTTTGTTTTTCATATTTAAAAAACTATTTTTATTTATATTTCAAACATCCATTTTTATTTATATTTCATTATTTATTCTCTGAAAATCATTTATATATAAATAAAGTTTCAGATTTTAAAATATATACTAATATATTAATTATCCACGTTTATAATAATGGAAGAAAAAAAACATTACCTTTCCAGTTTTATTCACCCCAGGTTCTTCACGAACCGCGCTCCCAAATCGTCAGCCGGAGCATGATCTGCCACCGGTGACCGAAGCACCGGAGCTTCAGCCCCCCCTCCGCCTTGAACGGTGAACCTCCGATGGCCCCAGTACGAAGAAAAATGTCTTCGAACGGCACCGCTATGTGCCAGAAATTCACGAAATCCCCTCCACCAAATTCAATCACGACTGTTGAGGAGATGGGGCTCTCGATCTTCTCCAATTTCCTCATTAAAGGTTTTGAAACTTACTGATCCGAATTGAAGAAAAGAGGGGGAAGAGAATCGAACAAAATTCGTCGTTCGATTTGGGTGAAAGGCGGCTCAGAGAAAATGACGAGATTTAGGGTTTAGATTTAGTTTTTATATATATTTTTTATAATATTTTAATTCTTTTATTTCTTTTTAATGAAACTTCATGCATCGGACTCCAAATCGAACCAAATGTATGTCGCCCCCAGCCAAATACCCCCATTCCGAACACAATGGGATATGTATCGTAGGCTGATTCGACTGTTTCGACAGGTTTCCATCAAAAATAAAGTATAAATCAGTATATATTTAATTTTAACGCACATTTCAAATTACCGGGGCCACATACTGACTCGAAAAATTCTAGAAAAATATTTTCTAGCTTCGTATTGATGATACGGTCCTAACAAAACTAGTTTCATCGAATTTTGAGACCGTTTGAAAAATGACCATTTTCCAGTCGATTAAAATCAACTGAAACTGATCAAACACGTTTTTCTTTGCCACAATCACATATTGATTCGAAAAATTATGAAATTTGAAACCTAGCAATAACTTTACATCACAGATCCAACAAAAGTGGTTTCGTCAAAATCCGAGGTCGTTTGCAAAATGGCTATTTTTAAGGGCCTGAATTCCATAGCGACTATTCAGAATTTTCAACTGGACATATCTTTTGATCCCCGCTATGAAATTTCGATTTTTCGGATTCGTTAGAAAGATATTCACAATTAGATTCTAATGTTTTTGGTTTCACTAAAATCCGATTTGTTTTGCACCCGGTACATTCAATTGAAGTTTGAAATTGAATTATCGAACTACCGCGCCATTTTCAATTCCTTGTATAAATATAAATAAATATTTATATTCTAACGACAACGAATATAAATATATACGTTTGAATTATATTCAAAATAAATTTCTCGTCGATATTATTTAAAATAATTCATTTTAAATAATCAAAATTCGCTAAAATTGCCAAAATAAAAATTTTAAACTGGCCCAGATTTTCGGGTTGTTACACCTATGTTGTGTTAACAATGCACTCTCAGTCCTAGTTACTTCTGCAAATGTAAAATTTGTTCCCTCCGCTTTAACTTTTGGTTTCCCGCTTTAACTTTTGGTTTCCCGCATCTTCTTCTTCCTGTCTTTTTAACAAAAATTCATTGCTCAAAATCAGAGTTCCACTTCATCTTTAAAATGCAATTTTCGTTCTTCTCAAATCTAAAAAATCGATGCAAGGAAAGAGCAGACTTTATCACTTCCTACTCAAGCATGTCGCCTGAATTTGATGCTGCCTCATCAATATTTGTTTTCTGTCATTCTTCTTCAACTTGCAGCACACAAATACAATTGAAAAGTAAATGCAATCAAAGCAGTCGAGAAAGGAATGGATGAGATGAATCAAAACGATATTTGGTGCGGGCTTCGGGTGTTCGACTACGGTTTGGGAGAATTGAGATGAAAACTTTAATAAGAAAATTACCCTCGTAGGAATTTGGATGAATCAAATTGATATTTGGTGCGGGCTTCAAGTGTTCTACAATTTGGGCTTTAAGTCGATGATTGGAAAAATTAGTTGGTTTTCACAAACAGTTTATTTTATACATTATTTGTTTTACCTTGATTGTATGATATAGAGAAATATAATATTGTTAATCTTGGGCAACTTGAATTGAAACTATACCTTGCTAGTTGATGGTACTAGTGTAATATTGTTTAATTTATAGCTTATTGTATAACATTGTTAGTTATATGCAGTATATGATGGGTAGTCGGGTTCTAGAAGATTTGTGCTTTGAAGCTTCAGATGTTGTTGGTTTTGCTTACTGTACTGCATATGATGGGAAAGGGATATTTGATATGTATATTATATTGGATTTAGCTATAATGCAGCAAACGATGGGAACTGGGAAGTAGTATGTTAAGAATGTAGACTGGGTTGAGAGAAGAGCAAGGTAGCGGCCAGTGGGCTTGGGAATCTAGGGCTCCAAAGAAAATTTTTCTGGACGAATATGTGGTGAAGAGTTAATAAACTCAAACCTACTAGTATTAGAAGGCGGGTCAGGCTGGTTATCAGTTAGTAAATTGCTTACCATCTTCATGATCTGTAAATCCTATATACGAATGTATGGATAGTAGCTTCGACTTTCCAGACAGCGAAAGGAAAGCTAAACAAACTTGTACATATGCGGTTTTTGATATTTTATTTTTGCCAGAGTCTTCTTAACATTGATGTAAACTTTCATTTTGTTAAACGTCAATCAAAATGTTCGACCAAAACAAAGCAACTCACTAGAGAATCAAGCAAATAGCATATGTACAAAATGGAAGTATTTCTAATTCCAGTTTCAATATTTCGTTTGTCGTGGTGTAGTTTACGTATGGTTTCGTATTACGTCACTTATTTCTAAAACTTCAATGTAGTATTTCAGTATTTCTAATTCCACATTTCAATGGATTATTTGTATGATGTAATTCAAGTTTCTTATGTCTCATTATGTTTTTGCAGATATAGCCATCCTCTAAAATTTCTTCATCGACTCCCTTAAACAAGTTGAACTTATTACACGTTTTGTAAAATAGAATTTTATGATTATGGCTGTGTTGATGGCGAAAAATGAGTCCAAGAACCATCCAAGAATTCCTTTGTCAATTTTTCCCATGAGCTTATCAAGTCTGGTGGGATAGAGTTTTGGTAATTTGCTTCTTGATAACCATTCCCATTGGTGCTACTTTGAATTTGGCTTATAGAATCATGGTTTTTTAAGTTAGGTAACTGTTTGCATTTTGTATGTGGTTGTTTATGTGCTGAGATTCCTTCTTGTTGCTTGCATGCAGTTGTTTAATCCAACTTTGGGGACCATATTGCATACATCATGGATAAAGGAGCTCTGGATTGAAGTTGTACACTTGTAGGCGCAGTCCTATCACAATGTGTTGCTTGAGTGGTTCCATGTACAGATCTCGTGCTATGCTGTTTAAATATATCTATAATGCGAAGTCCAGATTTTATCTCTTGGTGATACTGATAGCATGTGGGCTTTTAAGAGCGCTTGTTGATATTTATCTTGTTGAGTTTTTGTGTGTAGTACCTCCATTGTAATGGCTTCTGCTTTCCGGTTATAGTTTTCATATCGACTCAGACTTAGTTAGTTGTATCATGTATAATTGCATATAGTTGATCTTTTGTTATGTATGTAGATTTTTGTTTGTGATGAAGTGTGTATTTATGTTTTTTATTTGTTTGTACATATGAACTATGTTGATTGATAAATACATTTATTTGTAGACAATGAACATTTTGCATCGGTTGTCAGATTAGGCGATGCAAAAATAAAATATTTAAAATGATACCTTTTTTAGCATTTGTTATAATTAAAGTTCGATGCAAAAATGTAATTTTTTGGCACCGGGTTTTTAAATAACCATTGCAAAATTTAAGACTTTACTAAGAAAAAAAGCCATTTGCATCGAATGTTTCTGAAGAATGATGCAAAAAAGTCATATGTTGCTTCGGTTTCTTTTAAAAGTTCGATGCAAATAAATGATTTTGCATCGGTTTTATAATCGATGCAACAGGTAAACTTTTTTGCATCGTCTGCAATTTCATCGGTTGGTGAACCGTTGCAACAGGGGGTAAACAACCGAAGCAACTGGTCTATTTTGAACTAGTGTAAAATTATGGACGAGTGTGAGAGGTGCACCCCGACTAAAGACCACCAGATCCTTGATACTTCAACCCTTAATGACTAAAGGGAGAGTATAAAAGACTCACATATTCCTAACCATGATCGATCGACCCTCGAACTGGCTGATCTGATCTTGAGGACGACAGGAAATCTTGGCGATTGAACAGATCCCCCATGACACTGGGGGCATGGGTTTATACAAGCGATTCGACTATGAGTTTCACTTAAATGACTCCCATAGTCTGAAATAAATTGGGGACATTGATATTGTTCCCCTATGACTGTCTCAGATACTCACACTCGTACAAAACAGACTAGTTGCTTCGGTTGTTTACCTCCCTATTGCATCGGTTCACCAACAGATGCAATTGCAGACGATGCAAAAAAACATTGCCTATTGCATCGGTTATAAAACCGATGCAAAATCAATTTTTTTGCATCAAACTTTTAAAAGAAACCAATGCAACATATGACTTTTTTGCATTGTTTTTCAGAAACATTCGATGCAAAAATGGCTTTTTTCCTAGTAAAGTCTTAAATTTTGCAATGGTTATTTAAAAACCCAATGCAAAAAGTTACAATTTTGCATCAAACTTTATTTAAAATAGATGCTGAAAAAAGGTATCATTTTAAATATTTTATTTTTGCATCGCCTAATCTGACAACCGATGCGAAATGTACATTATCTACAAATAAATGTATTTATCAATGAATATAGTTCATATGCACAAACAAATAAAAAACATAAATACAAACTTCATCACAAACAAAAATCTAAATACATAACAAAAAATCGACTATATCCAATTATACATGATACAACTAACTAAGTCTGAGTCAATATGAAAACTATAACCGGAAAGCAGAAGCCATTACAATAGAGGTACTGCACACAAAAACTCAACAAGATAAATATCAACAAGCGCTCTTAAAAGCCCACATGCTATCAGTATCACCAAGAGATAAAATCTGGACTTCGCATTATAGATATATTTAAACAGCATAGCACGAGATTTGTACATGGTTCCACTCGAGTAACACATTATGATAGGATTATGCCTACAAGTGAACAACTTCAATCTAGAGCTCCTTTATCCATGACGTATGCAATCTGGTCCCTAAAGTTGGATTAAACAACTGTATATAAGCAACAAGCAAGGAATCTCAACACATAAACAACCGTATACAAAATGCAAACAGTTACCTAACTTAAAAAACCTTCTATAAGCCAAATTCAAAGTAGCACCAATGGGAATGGTTATCAGGAAGCAAATTACCAAAACGCTATCCCACCAAACTTGATAAGCTCATAGGAAAAATTGACAATGGAACTCTTGGTTGGTTCTTGGAATCATTTTTTTGCCGTCAACACAACCATAATCAGAAGATTCTATTTTACAAAACATGTAATAAGTTCAACTTGTTTAAGGGAGTCAATGAAGAAATTTGAGAGGATGGCCATATCTGTAAAAACATAATGAGACATAAGAAACTTGAATAACATCATACAAATAATCCGTTGAAATGTGGAATTAGAAATATCGAAATAATACATTGAAGTTTTAGAAATGAGTGACGTAATATGAAAACCATACATAAACCACACCACGATAAATGAAATATTGAAACTGAAATTAGAAATACTTCCATTTTGTACATATGCTATTTGCTTGATTCTCTGGTGAGTTGCTTTGTTTTGGTAGAACATTTTGATTGAGGTTTAATAAAATGAAAGTATACATCAATGTTAAGAAGACTATGGCAAAAATAAAATAAAATATCAAAAACTGCATCTGTACAAGTTGGTTTAGCTTTCCTTTTGCAGTCTGGAAAGTCGAAGCAACTATCCATGCATTCGTATATAGGATTTACTGATCATGAAGATGGTAAGCAATTGCAGCAGAACATTGAGATTCAAAACAAACAAATGGGGCGGAAACTTCCTATATATATATATATATATATATATATATATATATATATATATATATATATATATATATATATATATATATATATATATATAGAGAGAGAGAGAGAGAGAGAGATCAATACTTATGAAAATGAAACATAAATAAACCAATGTAACATGTAAGAACAATGCTTCCTATATATGGTAGAGTCTTCCTATAGATGCACAATAAAGATACATAATGTATCTAAAGTGATCGTGAATCACAAGTTAGAGGCAACGTGAACCTCATCTTTTGCCCACAAGTTCCAAGATGATAAAGGAATCCAATAAATAGAAATGGAGATAATAGTTTAATACCGTACGAATGCCAAATAATGCCACTGCTCAGTCATTAATGCTAATGTTCCTTCATAGCAACCCAAATCAGTTTCTAGCAGTAGAGCAGCTCTACTCTACCGGACCGCAATCCACATGAATTTTAATTCAAACCATGAAGCCCAATTTACCCACTGATAACCAGCCTGACCCGCCTTCTAATACAAGTAGGTTTGAGTTTATTAACTCGTCACCATATATTCGTCCAGAAAAATTTTCTTTGAAGGCCTAGATTCCCAAGCCCACTGGCCCGCTACCTTGCTCTTCTCTCAACCCAATCTACATTCTTAACATACTACTTCCCAGTTCCCATCGTATGTTTCATTATAGCTAAATGCAAAATCATCTGCATATCAAATATCCCTTTCCCATCATATGCAGTACAGTAAGCAAAACCAACAACATCTGAAGCTTCAAAGCACAAATCTTCTAGAACACGACTACCCATCGTATACTGCATAAAACTAATAATGTTATACAATAAGATATAAATTAAACAATATTACACTAGTACCATTAACTAGCAAGGTATAGTTTCAGTCCATGTTGCATAAGATTACCAATATTATATTTCTCTGTATCATACAATCAAGGTAAAAAAAAATAAAGTATAAAATAAACTTTTTGTGAAAACTAACTAATTTTTCCAATCATCGACTTGAAGCCCGGATTGTAGAACACTTGAAGCCCGCACCAAATATCAATTTGATTCACCCAAATTCCTACGAGAGAAATTTTCTTATTAAAGTTTTCATCTCAATTCTCCCAAACTGTAGTCGAACATCTGAAGCCCGCACCAAATATCATTTTGATTCATGTCATCCATTCCTTTATCGACTGCTTTGATTTCATTTATTTTTCATTTGTATTTGTGTGTTGCGAGTTGAAGAAGAACGACGAAAAACAAATATTGACGAGGCAGCATCAAATTTAGGCGACAGGCTTGAGAAGGAAGTGATAAAGTCTTCTCTTTCCTTGCTTTGATTTTTTAGATTTGAGAAGAACGAAAATTGCATTTTAAAGATGAAGTGGAACTCTGATTTTGAGAAATGAATTTCTGTTAAAAAGACAGGATGAAGAAGACAGCGGAAAACCAAAAGTTAAAGCGGAGGGAACAAATTTTATATTTGCAGAAGTAACTAGGCCTGAGAGTGTGTTGTTAACATAGCATAAGACCAAATTAAATTATGTTTTGTTACAAGCAGAGTCGTGTTCTGATATTAAGAACAAAAGTCACTTTCCTGCGTGAATATTACATGGATGCATTGTTTTTTTTTTAATAGGTGAGGATGAATTATTGAATTAAATTATGAAGAAACAATTGATCTAGAGTTTGTGTAAAAATCAAAAAATTATCAAAATGATCAATCAAATATGCTGTGTAAACAAATATTGACTGTCTTAATATAGATGTATTCTGATATTCCGAACAATTATTTCAATCATTCAAACAAAATTTCATTTTAATTCAAACAACGTACCAATTACCGATGGTAGTAAACTCTTACTTATAAACTTGAAAACGAATACAGATGATGTTGCAGTCATCATCAAAATTATTTTCAAATAGTTAATTGTTTAATAGTAATAAATATCTCAAATAGTTGTATTAGCCTATTTAATTACTAATAGTTAATTGTTTAATAGTAATAACTAATTGATAGTTATTAAAAGTCAATTATTCAATATTACTACTTAATTACTAAACACTACATATTAATTAAATATTAAATTATAAATAATAATAATTAAATAATGATCATAAATTATTTATCTTTTATTAAATGTAATTAATAAGTACTAATTATGAATTATAAATTAATAATCATTATAAATTGTGAATTAATAAGTGGAACTAATTATAAATTTTTTATTTTTTTAATAATCATTATTGACTAATAATTATTTATATTTAATCATTATATTAGGTATCACTATATAGGTATTAAAACTGATTTTTAATTATTATTTTTGCATAGCGATTTTTAATTATTAATTATCAAATAAAAGTAATAATTGATTAACATGTTCAAATTTTATTTGTAATATGTAGCATTACACCTTAATTATTAAATATTACTTATTAATTAAATATTAGTCATTAAACAATTTTCATTTAATACAGATTATTAAGTATTTATTAATATCAACCATTGAGTTATTTATAAATTCTTAAATCTAATTAATAAACTTAACAATAATTTACTAATTATTAGCAAGTAACTATAATGAGTTATTGAAAATAAAAATAATTAATGGTATTAAACTTTATTATTAATTATCAAATATTAGTCTTGATTATTAAATAATTAAGTACTACTTAATGGTAATTATTAGTTAATATATTAGTTATTATTTATTGAATATCGATTATTAATATATGTATTAATTATTAAATGATATAAATAAATATTAACTATATAATTTGCTAATTAATTATAAAAATTATTAAATATTGAAAATAATTATTGGTTATTTGTAATAATGAGTAATTAATAATTATTTATAATAATATTAAAAATTTAGCTGTTAAACATTGCTAATTAAACATTGATTATTAATTAATAATTATTTAATATTAATTATCGATTTACTTGTTAATTGTTAAGTGTAATTATTAAATTGCAACTATAATTTACTAATTATTACTATGTAAAAATAATTATTGATTATTTATAATAATTAATTAGTGGATGTAAAGTATTTATTCATAATAGTTAATTATAATAAATTATGAATACTAACATATGTAAGCTATTGTTTATAATTATTGATATGCGCATTTTTATTGATTTAACAATTACTTCGATGCATTTGCTTCGGCTCCAACGAAACCAATGTAAATAAGAATATTTGCTTCCCCGTAGTTGCTTCGGCTCTTACGAAGCCGATGCAAGTAACATTGTTTTCTTCAATTGTAAGAGGAACTGAAGCAAATTTGCATAAATTGCATCGCCTCATCTACATAAGTTGTTAATACAACCGAAGCAATTGACACTATATGCTTCAGTTGTGAATACAACCGAAGAAAATGCGGTAAATCAATTGGAAATCACATCATTTGCTTCACTGCATTTTCCTTGGTTGTATTAACAATCGAAGCATATAGTGTCAACTGCTTCAGTTGTATTAACAACCGATGCAAATGAGGCGAAGCAACAAGGCTGTTTTGTACTAGTGTTAGACACATTAATAATACAAGTATTTGAAGACAATAAAACATTAACAAAATTCAGCTTTACTTACAAACTAAATATAGTTTATAGGAACTTCAAACCTTGTCCACAAAATGAAAGGCTTGACAAAGACAAAAACGTGAGGGTCGCACTCGTGTACAACTACCAAAGGGCCTATGGTCAACTTGCAACAAAAGGATTATAAATTCGGGGAGGCTTATCGCCACGCTTCTTGATATCCTCTATCTCTCTCTACCTGATCAGTTGTTTCATTTCCTCGGTCGTCAAACCAAGCTTTGGGTTTTTTAGCGTGCTGCCAAAAGAAATGGATCAACTGGACGTTGTGATGTTAAGCTTTTTCTTGCTCGGAACGGTAGGAGATGGGAAAGGAGCCACATTAGCAGACAAAAGTATAGTTGGTGGAATGATCTGGAGGGGACCGACGTTAAGAGGATTCTTGGACAGATCAACTTTGAGGGAAGAAACATTTTTTCTCATCCTTATCCTTTATTTCCTCCATGGATGGATGGTTGGACATTTTGATCTCCTTCACAACCTATACATCTTCATCGATCGATTGAAGATTCCTCGTTTTTGGCTCCTCTGAAACATAGACTACTTCTTTATCTTTGCTAGGGGCGGTAGTAAGGTCTTTCTCCAACATTTCAGCCTCTAACTCAGATGCTCCTTTTGTCGAAGAAAGAACAAAATTGATGGATAAAGGAATATATGGTTGATAAACTTAAGAAGGAAGGAGAAGATTACCTTCAGTCACAGACCCGGTCGGGTGGCTTGGAACCTTTTTCTTTAAAGCCAGGGTAGTTGAAACCTTATTGGACACAGGGAGAAGAGGGTCGCCTAGACTATACTCCTCTACTAAGCCCGAGGGTTGATTTTATGGAGGAGTAACAGAGGACGAACCGACCTCGACATGGGAAGAAGGGAGAGACGCTTTCGTCACACTTGTGTCAGCCTCGGTGACCGACTTCCCTTTGGCCTCGTATCGTGCGGCATCTGTTAACGCCTTCAGCTTCCTCTTTCATTCAACCAGTACCACTCGCTTATCATCACGTAAATATAGGGCCAATAAGGCTTCCTCATCAACCGCCTTACCTTTCGCTGCCTCGACCTTCTCTTTCATGAACACCTCCCATGCATCGGTCAACACCCGCTGGTAGTCTTTTTCCCAAGCCAAGTTCCTATGACAAAAGAACGCGGGCAAAGAACCGCAGAACATTAGCAACAAACTTTCTTCTTGTTTCTCTCTTCTCAATGGCATGCTAGGCTCTGATCACACAAATTTCAGTCTTATGATGGAGATGAGCGTTGTCAACATTTTTTATTGTAGCAGCGACAACGTCCTCGTCCTTTTTCCTGGCAAGCTCAGACGCATCGAGACGGGCTTTATAACCTTGTATTTCCCATTCTAAACGATCCTTGTCACCCCTCAAGTTCTCATTTTCAGTCTTCAGCGTCGCATGCTCTTGGCTCGATGACTCAATTTGACCTCCAAATTTTTCAAAGTCTCTCGGCATTCTTCTCTAGCAATCACCACCTCGGGCTCACATTCCACGCCACTCTGCTGGAGTAGCTCCAAAGATTTCTTGTTAGCCTCCAGTTCCCTCCTCAAACCAACATTCTCTTATGTTCTTCTCCTAACCATTTCGCACACTTGTCTTGCATATGCATGCATCACGTTATATTGGGTCAGTGTAAAGTCGACATTAGACCTGGTTTGATCATGCAAGTTCGGGAGGAAATGGCTGCAGCATGGGGACAGGCTCGAGGCCAGCAAAGTAGAGGTCGGGGAAGAGTTTCCCTATTTTATTGATGTGTTCGGTAGATACCCTCTCTCGGCTCGAATAGTTCGATTGTTGGGGGCTTCTTTCAGGATGATTAGGAAGAGGAATGGATTCATGGTCATGCGGTCCGATCGACCGCGCTTTAGGGGAAGGGTCAACTGGAAGAGAGGGATAACTGAGGGCAACTTCATCATCGGCTTTGTTACCGTCTTTGGAAACATCGTCCCGAGGATGGGTTGAGTTCGATGTTTTGGAATTTTAAGTTCGTCTCCTTTCTCACAAGACTTACTCCTCTTCCCTTTCTTCTCCTTAGGACCTCTACTTTCCCTCTCTTTGCCCCTCCTCTTCTTAGCATTCTTTTCTTTCTTCTTCTTCCTCCTCTCCTTTTTATCTTTCTCTTCACAATCGCTATCCCCATGATCACCCTCTTGCCTGACTAGTAGCGGGGTCGACCCAACGGGACCACCTCCCACCAACAAAGAACCAAAGTTGACACGATAATACTCCTCATCAACCGCACCTGCATTATGATAAAGAAAGATCGATCAACATACACAAGAGAAGATAAAGTTGTGTCGTACAGTGCTAATGTTGTGTATATTAAGTTTTTCTCCTAAACCGACCTGAACTCGAAATATGATAATTTAAAAGGTAGTTCTACTAATATTCGATGAATAATGGAGATTGAACACACAAATTGATATTAAGTAAAATGATAAAAATTCTGTAAGATCTATCTTATTAAAATGGATCTACCATCCAAGATGACATAATGAATGAACGATGTTTGATGATTCCGTATGTATACCCAAATAATATTTGAAAGATACATTTCCTTAAAAGATGTTTTGTTAAGAAATTAATTAAGCAATAAGAATCACCCAAAACTACTTAAATAGTATTTTCTCGATGACTGGTTCAAAGAAACCAAGATCGAATTTGTAACACCCCACCTCCACCAGGGTGGCTCTTGCAAGCACTCTGACTTTGGAGGGGCGTTTGAATCAGGTAAACATGCATAATGATATATCAAGGCAGAACAAGAACATATGTATATATGTAAACAGAGTAAATAACATAGATAAAACAGCGGAAGATTTCAAAACATTTCAAAACAAGTCTGGTACAACATAGCTTTCCAAATAAACAAGTCTAGATAAAACAACATCAACTGAAAAACTGAAATAAATAAGTGCTATCCCCAATTAAGTGGTAACCATAGCTAGCTTCATGTCGAAACCGTACATGAGCTGAAATCCCACAAGCAAGCAATCCGAAATCCAAGCTAAGCTCCAGTATTCCCTCCTTGAGAACCTGGGGGGGGGGGGGAACGGAAGAAAAGAGGCGAAAGAAAACAGCTCAGTCAAAAAGACTGAGTAAGCCCTACTACAATCAATGTAAACTGATAAAGTTAACTGGCATGAGCAGCAGGGATGAACATAAGGATAACAATATACTAGCATGATGATTAACTAACAAGATAGATAAAGGTGTCATCGCATAATCAGGATTAAGGTTTTGCACCACAGGTGTACTAGCAAACTAACATGACTTGAATAAACAAGTATTGATCCCTTGGCCCAAGCTTTGGCCCAATAACATGAAATGACCCTAATACAAGGTCCAACCAAACGGTCTAGTCGATCGGCTCCCTAAGCCTAACTCGTCACGTGTTAGTGTCAATACGGCCCAATCATAATTGTAGTCGAACTGTGCTGGGTCCACCCTTCGGGTGTATCAAGCCCTAGGGTGTCAACCCTTGGACACCATGAACATGAGTGCACAGTCCCGATCTACTGGTACCAGTGCATGTTTTCTCCGGCTACGGACTATGTGCACGACCAGAGTCCGCCCGGAACTACACCGGCGTACCCTCTGCCATCGCTTTTGGTCACTTACCTCCAGTCCAGTAATCGTGCCCCCACCCTAGCCTAGTCCCTAGGGTCATGATGATACTAACTTGGGATTACTGCTGGAGTGGGCCCCCATTGCTAGGATTTTCCTAGTGGGTTAAGTATGGTTTAACCCTCTTGCTAATCTTGGATTAACTTGGTTAAGTGTAACGATGAGTTCACGACTTAACCCCGATTAATCTACCAAGCCCAAATTGGTTAAGTATTAAGTGGACCATGACTTAACCCTAATCACGAGGCATTAATTAATTTAATGCGCTTTAACCTCTCACATTAGACCTTGTTGTGGTTACTAGTTAAGCCGGGCAGGTCCGAGTAGCTTTACACCACAACTTGGTCTAACCTCGGGTTCAAGGTACAACATGACCAACTTCTCACATTGGGTCCTATTGTTTGTAGCAACTAGTTAAGCCGGTCGGTTCCGGGTAGGTTTACGCTACAAACTCAACCCAACCTCGAGTTGGCCACACTTATCTTTTCTAAGTGTCATGTCCATCATGTTTCCAAAACATGTTACAAGTTTTCAAGCAATTGGGTAGACCTAACTTAATAGGTAAATTCCCAATGGGTAGACCTAACTTAATAGGTAAATTCTCAAGCTTATGTTTTATGTCTTTTAAGTTTACCCAACCCCAAACGCAATCCCATCGCTTACATATCGCAATAGCGCATAAAGGATAGAAAGAGGGAACTTGGCATAATCATGACATAAAGGTATTGAAGCCACAAGCTTAACATGGTGGCATATGAAATGTTCATATGTTCATACACTTGCATATTACATTTTTAGGCCTCAAAAGCATGAATAAAACCAAACTTAGCATATTGGTGATACATGGTGCTAAATGACATGTAGAGATGGCCATAAGTTCGCATTTAGCCTCACAGGCAAGTTATCATAAGAGATATGATAACTTACATGTTGCTAAAATGCAACCTTTGGCATAAAGCTTAAAGCTTTATGTTCATAAACCCAAAATAAGCTTGCATAACATGATAGCATGAACAAAATGTTCAACCCAAACTTACATAACATAACTTGGCATACTTGCATATAAACTTGCATATCACAACATGATAAACTTGCATATAAACTTGCATATCACAACATGATAAACTTGCATATAAACTTGCATATCACAACATGATAAACTTGCATATAAACTTGCATATCACAACATGATAAACTTGCATATCACAACATTTAACTTTAGAGTTTAAGTATGAAAGTAGAATAGGGCTTACAATGCTTAAGAAGTCACAAAAATATGACAAAGCCCTTATGAAATCAATTAAACCCAAAATGCAAGCAAAACCCTTGAGCAAAAATGATCAAGACTCTTTCTTTATGATGCAAATATATAAACTTGACTTGAATGCAAGCTAATGATGCTCATACAAGTTTGAAAACACTTGTATGCATGGAAAATCACTTAGGAATTTATTTAGGAATTTTATGAAGAGAGTGGAGGCCATGAGAGGATTGATTTTGCCATAGTTTAGTTGTATGAATGAATAATGATGATTTAGGGTAGGTTAGGGTCTTATTTATAGATTAGGCAAGTGTTTTAGGCCATAGGATTAAACCTAGATTCAATCCAAGCCATCAAAGCATGTCTTGGGGAAGAAGTCAAGTGTAGGAACCATCTAGGGTCTTTAGATTAAAGATGAACCATGAGAACCATCCAAATGCAAAATCTGCATTTGAGCGAATCGGCCCACGGGTTGACAGCCAAACACCCTGGATTAACCCCTAGTCGACCCAGCGAGCTCGGGTCGACCTCAAAAATCGGCCGGTTCGGTTATTCCCCTCTCCCAATTCGCTGTTTTGAACATTTTTGCATATTTATTTATTTAATTTTCAATTATATATATATATATATCAATATATATATATATATATATTTCTCTGCGCAACCCATTTCACTTAATTAAGTATACTTTAATTTGGGAATTTTTCGTGAAACTTCGCGAGACCATATCTTGGTCATACGGACTCCGATTTTCGAAAACTCGGACTCTATTTCGCGTATTTTTCCGAGACGAACGCAATGGCATAGCCCGTTTCCCTTGATTCAGATTTTACAGTTTAATTCTGCCTCCATTTATGTTATAACATGTTATTCAAAAATACGGGTTGTTACATTCTTCCCTCCTTAAAGGATTTCGTCCCGGAAATCTCCAAGTTAGGAAGAATGTATCCTATCATCCATCATCCATCTACTCAAAACATCATCCACGAGCAATCATTGTCCTTAAAAGGTTCTAAATGCTGTATGATCATATGCAAAGGTGTGTGTATATGTACTTATCTAATGCGAAAATCAGGAGGTTACTGATTCAGTAAACCCCCTTAATGCAAAATATGTTAGTGAAATGAGTCCATATGTATGCAAATTCCTAACATAATTTATAATCTCTACATGAGTGCACATAACATTCATCCATATGCAACATCCACGTGATAGCATAACAAGTTTTCATCCATGAATAAGCATAAACACTCATGCATATGCGGTATGAAAGTGTGTGAGCCGATCTTAGTGCCTAACGTGTATTATGCATCCACGAGTATCCACTTGCAAACACTTGCAACCACTTGCAAACATCAAGCATAACATGTTTCAAACACATGTTTCATCCAAAGGGTTTCTACCTAAGGTTCTCATGACAAGATTAACACGATAAACTAGATAAACATGGATAGCAAAGAGAAAGATATGCTAACAAAGAAAAGAGATTGAGAGTGTACCCTCAAAAAGGAATGGATAAATCCCACGCATCTTCTCCTCGGTTTCCCAAGTTGCGTCTTCTTCGGCTTCACCCCATTGAACCTTCACCAATTTGACCTCTCGATTCCTTAGCTTCTTGGTCTCCGTCCCCAAGATACGAGTCGGAGCTCTCCTCAAGGTAGCCTCTTTCTCCACTTCTACATCTTTTAGAACACTTGGCTCAACAACCTCTGCTGATTCATGTAAACACTTCCGGAGATGCGAGACATGAAAAACATCGTGTACTCCAGCAAGCTTCTCGGGCAACTTCACTCTATAAGCCATCTGCCCGATCCTCTCTATAATAGGGAATGGTCCAACAAACCTCGGTGCCAACTTCCCAACAGCTCCAAATCGGACCACATTCCGCAAAGGAGAAACCTTCACGAAAACCATATCCCCAACATCAAACTCCAAATCCGTTCTTCGCTTATCAGCATAGGATTTCTGTCGGTTTTGGGCCGCTTTCATCCGTCTCCGAATCAACTCGATCTTCTCGGATGTATCTCTGATCATATCAAGCCCAAGTATAAGCTCATCTGTAGTCTCCCACCAACATGTAGGCGACTTGCACGGCCTCCCATATAAAGCTTCAAATGGTGCCATCTCTATGCTTGCCTGATAACTGTTATTATATGCAAACTCAACAAGAGGAAGATGGTCTTCCCAAGTACCACCAAAATCCAGAATACAAAGCCTCAACAGATCCTCGAGTACCCTATTCACCCTTTCGGTTTGACCGTCCGTCTGTGGGTGATAAGCCGTACTTAGATTCAACCTTGTGCCCACAACTTCTTGCAAGCTATTCCAGAATTGACTTGTAAAGATTGGGTCACGGTCACTGACTATACTAGAAGGGACTCCATGTAGTCTCACAATCTCACGAAGATATACAGACGCTAGCCAAGATGCGGTCCTCTTGCTCTTCACCGGAATGAAATGAGCACTCTTCGTAAGTCTATCCACAATAACCCAAATGCTCGTATTCCCTTTCCTTGACCTTGGTAGCCCATCGATAAAATCCATGGAAATACTCTCCCACTTCCATAGTGGAACGTCTAGAGGATGCAATAGCCCACCGGGCTTCTTCGACTCGGCCTTAACTTGCTGGCAAATGATACATCTAGAGACAAATTCTGCCACATCCTTCTTCATCCCAGGCCAAAAGAGAATGCGCTTCATATCTTTATACATCTTATCTCCGCCCGGATGTACAGTCAACTTAGAGCGATGCGCTTCCTCAAGAACTCTTCTTACTAGATCTTCTACCATTGGAACACATAACCTTCCGTCTCTCCTCAGCCAACCCTTGTCATCAATAGAATATTGAGCGAGATGACTAGACGTCTCTCCTCGAATTAGCTTATCCATAATCTCAACTATCTAAGGGTCTTCTCTCTGCGAAGCCCTAACTTGATCAAGAAGGGTAGGTCTGAGTTCCAGAGATGCTAAAGAACCGGTCATCGACTCAATCGCCAAAGAGAAATCAAAGGTTGCCACATACTCTAAATTCTTCATCTCAACGAATAGAGGACTTAGGGTCAACCTTCTTCTACTCAATGCATCTGCTACCACATTCCCCTTGCCAGGGGTATAAGCTATCTCAAAATCGTAGGATGCCAAGAATTCCATCCATCTTTGTTGCCTCAGATTTAGATCCTTCTGAGAAAAGAGACACTTCAATGACTTGTGATCGGTATAAAGCTCAAATGTTTCTCCCAGAAGATAATGGCGCCGAGCCTTGAGTGCATATACTATTGCTGCCAACTCTAAGTCATGAGTGGGATAATTCTTCTCATGCACTTTGAGTTGTCTACCGCCAAAGCATATCACTCTTCCTTCTTGCATAAGAACAGCTCCTAACCCCGTGCCACATGCATCGGTGTATACGGTAAATAACTTCCCTCCATCGGGCAAAGCTAGAACAGGTGCTGATGTGAGGGCTCTCTTGAGCTTCTGAAAAGCAAGCTCGCATTCTATGCTCCAAGCAAAAACTAAATTCTTCTTCGTCAATTTAGTGAGAGGAGCGGATATCTTTGCGAAGTCCTTGATGAACTTCCGGTAGAAACCCGCAAGACCTAGAAAACTTCTCACTTCGGTTGCATTCCTTGGAGTCTTCCAATCCTGAACTGCCACTACCTTAGCGGGATCCACTGCTAAGCCTTGCTTAGATACTATATGCCCAAGGAATCTAACTTCCCTTCTCCAAAAGTGACACTTGGAGAACTTGGCCTTCAACTGGTGCGCTCTAAGCGTATCCATCACCTCCATGAGATGCCTTGCGTGCTCTTCCTCATCCTTAGAGAAGATCAGAATATCATCTACGAAGACCACGACAAACTTGTTCAAGAACTCTCTGAACACCCTACTCATCAAGTCCACGAAATATGCGGGTGCATTAGTCAAGCCGAACGGCATGACAAGCCATTCGAAGAATCCATCTGGAGTTCTGAACGCAGTCTTGTCTATACTATCTTCAGCTACCCTGAGCTGATGGAACCCCGTAGCAAGATGAAGCTGAGAGAAAACAGAAGCACCGACAAGCTGGTCAAAGAGATCATCAATCCTCGGTAACGGGTGTCTGTTCTTCTTAGTCAGCTTATTCAACTCTCGATAGTCAACGCAAAGTCGGAGAGAACCATCCGCCTTGGTAGCAAATACCACAGGCGCTCCCCATTCAGATATACTTCGTCTAATGAAGTTCTTCTCAAGCAACTCTTTCACTTGCTTACTTAGCTCCCGCCTTTCACACGGAGCCATGTGCCGAACGGGCAAAGAAACAGGCTTTGCATTATCCACCAGATAAATGCGGAAATCAATCTCTCACTTAGGGGACAACCCCCTAACTTCATCGAAAACATCTGGATACTCTCGAACCACTCTCACAGACTGAAGAGTTTCCATTGACGAGTCGAGTGATTCCAGATAGCACAACATGACGGGACCTCTCGGATCACAAGAAATCTCTAGGGTGTTTCCGAGGCGAGTCACGAGCCTCACAACCCTATGCTCACAATCAAGAATGGCTCCATATCTGGACAGCCAATCCATGCCCAATATCAATCCGTATCCCCTAAAACCAAGAACATAAGCACTGCACAAGAACTCTACACTCAGTATAGAGATCCTCAAATCCCCACATATCATAGACAAATGGGCGGAACTCCCAATAGGATTTGAGACACAGACGGGATCATCTACCAAGCTAGTACTAAGGTGTAAACTATCAACAAGATCAGATGAGATAAAGCTATGCGATGCACCAGAATCAAACAAGGTACGAACTGGAAAATCAGAAATATATACAAGGCTCTCAACATAAATACTACCTCGATCGGGAGCTGGAGCGACATTGAGAGCATGAACTTGCCCTCCTGAAGGTCCAGCACGCTGAGTCTGACCCTGGCCTTGCCCTTGCTTCCTCGGGCAATCCTGACTGAAATGTCCAGTCTCACCGCAGAAAAAGCATTCACCATTCTTTCTTTTCCTCTTCTTACAATCCTTAATAAGATGCCCCACTGAACCGCAATAATGGCACTTCCCCTTGTTGTTCTTGCCCTTATTGTTATTGCCCTTGTTGTTGTTCCCCTTGTTGCCTTGACTCTTGTTCTTGTTCTGATTGCCTTGACTGCTCTGACCACTTGGATTACCCTGATTTCCTTTTCCCTGGGAATCAGTCTTCTTGGCTTGAGTATCATTCATCTTGGTTTCTTTCTTGACATCTCCCTGAAGTAACGCCATATCAACCAAACTCTCAAACGTGGCCCCATGGGGAATATGTGACATAGCCAATCCCTGCAACGGCTCATTCAATCCTCTAGCAAAACGAAGAGCCTTCTTCTGAGGAGTATTCACCATATCCAAGCCAAAACGAGCTAACTGATTGAACTTGTTCACATATTCTTTGACAGACATATCTCCTTGTTTCAAAGTTATGAACCTCTCCATTTGCAGATTCTCCTCAGCAGAAGATAGAAACTTAAGCATGACCCTTGCCCTGAAATCGGCCCAAGTCTCAACAGGCCTAGTACCATTGGTGACTTCCCACCAATAAGCGGCTTCATCCTTCATAAGCCAAACCGCCAACAAGAGCTTCCTCTGATCGTCTAACCCAAAGATAGCAAACAAATCCTCGGTCTCTTTCAACCAATTTCTGGCCTCTACAAAAGTCTCAGTGCCTTGAAAGTTCTTGCCACCCATTGCTTTGAAATCTTTGCAAGTCTTTGCGAAGTCCACTTGAGGATGCTGAGGGGGAGGAGGAAGAGGAACCTCAGCGACAGGAGGAGGAGGAACATTAACCACCGGAGGAGGAGGAGGAGGAACATTAACTACCGGAGGAGGAGGAGGAGGAGGAACATCTGCGGGGCCGGCTTCGGTCGCCCTAGCCTCCAAAAGTCTCCTATACCAAACAGGTACGTGTACTCCCTCCGGAATAGCAAAGTTATCGGCCATACTGAAAACGAAGAAAAAGACAGATTCAGAATGGAGAAAAACAAAGGAATTTTGCTAATGGCTTTTTGGGGAATAGCCTTTAAAATAAACTAGACTTTTCTTTGGAAAATACTTTATATTTGGTTTTGAAAATAGTTTTCCAAAAGTTTTCTAAAAGCCTTTTTGTTCCTTCTCGTACCATATGCTCTGATACCAAATGTAACACCCCACCTCCACCAGGGTGGCTCTTGCAAGCACTCTGACTTTGGAGGGGCGTTTGAATCAGGTAAACATGCATAATGATATATCAAGGCAGAACAAGAACATATGTATATATGTAAACAAAGTAAATAACATAGATAAAACAGCGGAAGATTTCAAAACATTTCAAAACAAGTCTGGTACAACATAGCTTTCCAAATAAACAAGTCTAGATAAAACAACATCAACTGAAAAACTGAAATAAATAAGTTCTATCCCCAATTAAGTGGTAACCATAGCTAGCTTCATGTCGAAACCGTACATGAGCTGAAATCCCACAAGCAAGCAATCCGAAATCCAAGCTAAGCTCCAGTACTCCCTCCCTGAGAACCTGGGGGGGGGGGGGGAAACGGAAGAAAAGAGGCGAAAGAAAACAGGTCAGTCAAAAAGACTGAGTAAGCCCTACTACAATCAATGTAAACTGATAAAGTTAACTGGCATGAGCAGCAGGGATGAACATAAGGATAACAATATACTAGCATGATGATTAACTAACAAGGTAAATAAAGGTGTCATCGCATAATCAGGATTAAGGTTTTGCACCACAGGTGTACTAGCAAACTAACATGACTTGAATAAACAAGTATTGATCCCTTGGCCCAAGCTTTGGCCCAATAACATGAAATGACCCTAATACAAGGTCCAACCAAACGGTCTAGTCGATCGGCTCCCTAAGCCTAACTCGTCACGTGTTGATGTCAATACGGCCCAATCATAATTGTAGTCGAACTGTGCCGGGTCCACCCTTCGGGTGTATCAAGCCCTAGGGTGTCAACCCCTGGACACCATGAACATGAGTGCACAGTCCCGATCTACTGGTACCCGTGCATGTTTTCTCCGGCTACGGACTATGTGCACGACCAGAGTCCGCCCGGAACTACACCGGCGTACCCTCTGCCGTCGCTTTTGGTCACTTACCTCCAGTCCAGTAATCGTGCCCCCACCCTAGCCTAGTCCCTAGGGTCATGATGATACTAACTTGGGATTACTGCTGGAGTGGGCCCCCATTGCTAGGATTTTTCTAGTGGGTTAAGTACGGTTTAACCCTCTTGCTAATCCTGGATTAACTTGGTTAAGTGTAACGATGAGTTCACGACTTAACCCCGATTAATCTACCAAACCCAAATTGGTTAAGTATTGAGTGGACCATGACTTAACCCTAATCACGAGGCATTGATTAATTTAATGCGCCTTAACCTCTCACATTAGACCTTGTTGTGGTTACTAGTTAAGCCGGGCGGGTCCGGGTAGCTTTACACCACAACTTGGTCTAAACTCGGGTTCAAGGTACAACATGACCAACTTCTCACATTGGGTCCTATTGTTTGTAGCAACTAGTTAAGCCGGTCGGTTCCGGGTAGGTTTACGCTACAAACCCAACCCAACCTCAAGTTGGCCACACTTATCTTTTCTAAGTGTCATGTCCATCATGTTTCCAAAACATGTTACAAGTTTTCAAGCAATTGGGTAGACCTAACTTAATAGGTAAATTCCCAATGGGTAGACCTAACTTAATAGGTAAATTCCCAAGCTTATGTTTTATGTCTTTTATGTTTACCCAACCCCAAACGCCATCCCATCGCTTACATATCGCAATAGCGCATAAAGGATAGAAAGAGGGAACTTGGCATAATCATGACATAAAGGTATTGAAGCCACAAGCTTAACATGGTGGCATATGAAATGTTCATATGTTCATACACTTGCATATTACATTTTTAGGCCTCAAAAGCATGCATAAAACCAAACTTAGCATATTGGTGATACATGGTGCTAAATGACATGTAGAGATGGCCATAAGTTCGCATTTAGCCTCACATGCAAGTTATCATAAGAGATATGATAACTTACATGTTGCTAAAATGCAACCTTTGGCATAAAGCTTAAAGCTTTATGTTCATAAACCCAAAATAAGCTTGCATAACATGATAGCATGAACAAAATGTTCAACCCAAACTTACATAACATAACTTGACATACTTGCATATAAACTTGCATATCACAACATGATAAACTTGCATATAAACTTGCATATCACAACATGATAAACTTGCATATAAACTTGCATATCACAACATGATAAACTTGCATATAAACTTGCATATCACAACATTTAACTTTAGAGTTTAAGTATGAAAGTAGAATAGGGCTTACAATGCTTAAGAAGTCACAAAAATATGACAAAGCCCTTATGAAATCAATTAAACCCAAAATGCAAGCAAAACCCTTGAGCCAAAATGATCAAGACTCTTTCTTTATGATGCAAATATATAAACTTGACTTGAATGCAAGCTAATGATGCTCATACAAGTTTGAAAACACTTGTATGCATGGAAAATCACTTAGGAATTTATTTAGGAATTTTATGAAGAGAGTGGAGGCCATGAGAGGATTGATTTTGCCATAGTTTAGTTGTATGAATGAATAATGATGATTTAGGGTAGGTTAGGGTCTTATTTATAGATTAGGCAAGTGTTTTAGGCCATAGGATTAAACCTAGATTCAATCCAAGCCATCAAAGCATGTCTTGGGGAAGAAGTCAAGTGTAGGAACCATCTAGGGCCTTTAGATTAAAGATGAACCATGAGAACCATCCAAATGCAAAATCTGCATTTGAGCGAATCGGCCCACGGGTTGACAGCCAAACACCCTGGATTAACCCCTAGTCGACCCAGTGGGCTTGGGTCGACCTCAAAAATCGGCCGGTTCGGTTATTCCCCTCTCCCAATTCGCTGTTTTGAACATTTTTGCATATTTATTTATTTAATTTTCAATTATATATATATATATCAATATATATATATTTCTCTGCGCAACCCATTTCACTTAATTAAGTATACTTTAATTTGGGAATTTTTCGTGAAACTTCGCGAGGCCATATCTTGGTCATACGGACTCCGATTTTCGAAAACTCGGACTCTATTTCGCGTATTTTTCCGAGACGAACACAATGGCATAGCCCGTTTCCCTTGATTCAGATTTTACAGTTTAATTCTGCCTCCATTTATGTTATAACATGTTATTCAAAAATACGGGTTGTTACAGAATTTGGATGATTTCTATCAGAAAACCACTTCGAATTGATTTATGTTTTGAAAGCAAAAGAGATGGAATAATCAAGATTTGTAAGATTGAATGAAGAGCCTCTGTCATTGACCTCCAAGTGAATTTTCTCATATTATAATAGTTCTTTACTTAAATCTTCAATACAAGGGGTTCTCACTACTAATCGCACGATGTGGTAGCAAAAGCGCTTTTAGTTTATCCAAACCTTGAACTTGTATAAACGAATGTTTGATGTTGCACTTCTAATGCACACATATCAATCTCCATGAATATACATTTGTTTGATGGTGTAAGAAATGAATCTCCTACACTATATACACTCTTCTCTGAGACGTAAAAGCTCAGAGGTTGTAAAATAGTAGAAACCAATTGCGTGTAACGAATTTGTCAACGTGACATTCAAAGCGAACGATGTGTTTGATATAAGGTAATCGATGAACTTAAGCTTCATCACCCAGTAATGGTAGAAAAAGAGCACACGGTGTGAGGCTATATGAATTGCACCCATTAGGATATGATTATCATCATTCTATTTTACTTTATATATGTTGAGTAGGTGGAGTATGCTAAGAGACATGTTAGATAAGTCACTTACGACAAAGGTGATAACATATTCGGTTGGTGCACCACTATCAGATATATATAGTTGGGCTGATCTTGCCAGAAGGGCGGAGTGAAGTTGGTCCTCAGTACATCCCACTAAAGATGTACTGTATGGGAAGTATTCTCTTACCTTTCCATTGTACGAAAATCCATTCTCCTTAGGAGCTTGCGGTTTTATTTGTATTACCTAACATACGTGGAATTTAACATTGCCAACAATTTCGAATAATTGATTTGATTTATATTATTGGTTTTATCTCACAACTCAATAAAGATAATATCAAATAATTATATGTAGCATAGATTTGGTTATCATAAGGAAAAACCCTGTTCCATGTTTATGTGCAGTCATGGTCTTATGAGATACTATTTGTTTTAAAAAATAACGGATTTGAGTTTCTCATACTAGTTTCATGACTTACATAGAGCTCATTTTTCTTTTTCCTTAAACTCTAGGTGTCCAATTTTCTCTCGATAATTAACCTAGTAACTCAAGTTTAACTTGGAACAATTGGACGGAGCTTGGAGCTGAAGATTTGTCAGATAGTTATCTATTCTTACTTTTATTATATTCTTACTTAGTTATATTCAACAACTATGAAAACATATATAAATGTCTAGGCTAACGTTAGTTATACTCTGATAATTATGATAAAATTTTCACGTTAAACATTAGGCCTTATTGTGTGTATATTTTGTATTGACTCTGTGACTTGTATATAATGTGGTTTAGGAGGTAATGTATAAGAAATTTATACATTATGGTTTGAAATAAATGATTATTTCATGGTATAACGGTTTGTTTCTTCCCCTGTAGGTTCATAAAGCTGTGATTGAATATATATTTTTTTTCCTTGCTTCTATCTCGTTACGACTTTTTTCTTTTGACTTTTGAGGTTTCAACATCGATTCGAACATTAAACCATATAATAAAAAATTACGTATTATTACACTTTCTTTATTAGTATATTTCTAAAGTTGCTTATGAAGTACACTATAGGAAGACAGTAGGGAAAATATATAAAACTCATTATAAATACAATCTGTATTTTTTCTGATAGTGCAACATCTAGATATACATGACATAAAAAATGTCACATTGTATGTAA